>JAOUQT010151382.1:0-30466 GCA_025769995.1 Xyliphius kryptos | reverse complement strand
TGCGGCCTGTTGGTCAGGAAGTCCAGGACCCAGTTGCAAAGAGAGGAGCTCAGTCCGAGATGTGAAAGTTTATTGCAGAGTGTCTGTGGGATCATGGTGGTAAAAGCAGCTGTGAAGTCCACAAAGAGCATGCGGACACAAGAGTCTTTCTGCTTCAGGTGGGTGAGAGCGGTGTGGACCACGGAGGAAATGGAATCTTTTGTGGACTGGTTTTTCCTGTATGCCTACTGGAGTGGGTCCACAGTGACGTCGTTGTTGGCTTTGATGTGGGTCATGACAAGTCTTTCAAAGCATTTGGTGACTATCGGCGTGAGGGCTATTGGGTGGTAGTCATTCAGGCCCGTCACTGTGGAGCATTTTAAAACCGGGATGATGGTGGCAGTCTTTAGGCAGGTAGGCACAGCTAATTGGAGGAGGGAGGTGTTAAAGATGTCTGCCAGGACCTCGGAGAGATGATCAGCACAGTCCCTTAGTACCCGTCCGGACCAGCAGCCTTTCGGGGGGTTGATTCTCCAAAGGGTCTTACTGACTTCCCGAAGATTTATTGGTCCAGTCTGCATCCTTGATTTCACAGTTCTCCAACCTTCCTTACACCAGCTGCATCCCTTTTTCTCAGCTGGTCTTTTTTCTTACCTCCTTCCACCCTCGCCCACCTACATCAAAAAATTTGGAAAGGAGAACTTAAGGGAGTGTTGAATGTACGTACATGTACGATATGTAGGGATGAAAGAAGAAGTGATTATTTTTACCTCAGTGTGTGGGCAGAATGCCTTCCACATAGATGTAGAAAAAGACATACTCACACAGTCATTCGTCAACACAAGGAAGTGAGAGCCAGCTTTGGACAGCCATGTTTACAGCCAAGTTTACCCAAAGGCCATGTGAGAAAACCAACTTTTAGAACCAGCTTTATCTCATGTAATGTTTTTATGAACAACGTTACCAGTCTCTTACAACAACCTGGAGAGATTTTGGCCAACTTTTGTATACAATGGCCTTACTCTTGACGGGTAGCATATGTAAATGTAACTCCATACTGTAGTCCTTGACTTCGGTTCGCCACAGTAATCCCTTGCCCATGTGGTTATATCAGCAATTGTTGAATGGCAGTTTTTGATGCAGTGCCATCTGAGGGATCATAAATCTTAAGCATTCATCTTGTTTTAAATTCCTTTACTATGCTAATCTGCCCTGTTCCATTTTTGTCTGGAATATGTTCCTATTAAGAAATGCAGAAATGGATGTTTATTCACGCATAATAATAAATCTAAGTAGACAAAACCATAGTTTTTAAATGCATTTTAATACTGTACTAACTTTTTGAGTGCATCTCTAAGGTTGGTTGAGATAAAAAAAAACAATCACTGTAGAAACAAAGTGCATAGTGAACACTGTATGTAGTGCTTAAATATTTAATACAGCTTATACTGTAAAGTCATGTTTTTATATATACACACAGAGATATATCTATAGAAATGAAGAAAAAATGAAGATAGTGGGAAGAACAAGAAAGGGAGGCGGTAGGGAAAAAATAGTGATGCTGATGAATGAGTGTGATGTGCTACTAACCCACTAATGCTGTGACTGCACTGCCACTGGGCCTGCTCTGCCCCAGTGACCTGTTCCTCTCGCTGTCTACAAAGAAAAGGCATGACTTTCACTTTTAACATGCCAAAATGTAGAACCGATACAACAACCAATAAAAAATTCAAAAGTGTGATCAGTGAAAATTCTGGTTTCCAAAAAAATTCCTTCATTTTTACTAAATATTTGTTGAGGTCAGAGCTGCACGTTGGCTTAGTGCAGTCTAAGCACATTTACATTTTAGCACTGGGAATACAGGTTTGAATCAAAATCTGAGTGGAGTTTCCATGTTCTCCCCATGTCTGCCTGGGCCTGCCTGTTTTTCTTTCCACAGTCCAAAACCATGGATTCAAGTTAAATTGGCTGCTTTAAATTGCCCCTATAAAGTGTGCTTGATAAAGTGTGTGCCCAGCCTAGATTGGCACCTGTCCTGGTTGTATCTGCCCAGGGCCCAAAACATTCTCCCCTGTAACCCACTGCGACCCTAGTAGAAAATTTTGCAAATGTTAATAGATGGATGGATAGATGGATGGTTGGAGTCATTAATTTACATCTACATTACGTTTATATTACATGCTTCTATCAAAAACTTACAAGTATCTCGAAGTGATGGTAGGAGTCAGAGTACAGGGTTGACCACAGCACCCTGAAGCAATGAGGGTTAAGAGCCTTGTTCAAGTACCCATATTGGTGACATCAATGGACCTGGGATTTGAACTCACATCCTTCAGATTGATAGCCTAACACCCTAACACTTAGCTACCACTCTGATTTAATTTTTTTTTAATTTAAGTATTTAATTCACACAATTTAGTTTTTTTTTAAAGTATTCCAAATTTTCTGAATATGGGGTTTGTAAATGTATAGAGCAGTTAAAGCTGTACGTTTAATACATCAACAGTACTTTAAATATAACTCTTTTCTAGTTCCTATATCTGAGAGTCCTGATCTAAATATAATGTGTGTAGATGGACTGCAAGAGAGCAATTTGTTGGCTAATTCTATAAAAATGGACATGGTTACCACACGTTATGTGGTTGTGGTTTCATTGTTGTAGTTAATAGAATTAAAAGCTAAATAATATATATTTTTCCTTAATTAGCTGGTCCATCGGTATGTTTCAAAGCATTAGCACACCATCGTTTGGTTTTCTTTAAAGTGGTTGATCATTTATAATCTGTGATGTTAGTTGTCTGACAATTTAATCCTAAAACACATAAAATGCATTATACTGTCTTCTAACAAAAAGTTAAAACAGAGAGGTGAAGATGAATCAAAGGAGCCATGTAAATGATGAAGCAGCCTGTTTAGGCAGCCTGTTCTGATAAAGGGACTGTGCTGTGCTAACGAGCTGTGGCTTCCTGGGGAGTAAGATAAGCTTGCTTCTTGTTGACAGAGGCTAAATCTAATTAATGGAGGCTGGTTTGAGCTCTAACCTTTCGATAGTGTGGGTAAGAGAGTCACTTGAAGGGAAAGGTTTAGGTAGGGGTGCAGGGTATCAGCTGCTGGAAAGAGCAATAAGATGCACCTCTTTTTGGTCCTTGCAGACAGTCTGCATCAATACAGAGGGAACATTCACTCACAGTACTGCTTCTGCTGCTGCCTTTCAATATCCTCATGAGAATGGCTTCTCCTAAAGTATATTTTCCTTTCAATCGAGCATATACTCTTTTTTCCACAGAAGATGTGTTTTTTCTTTAACCCCACCACCCCAACCCCTAAGCTTTGTGATGTGCAGAATTCCACAGCTCAGAGTTATTCAGGCTAGGGTGAGCCACCCTATAGATCACTCTCATTAAATCCTTCCTTTGCCGTGCTCAAAGGCCCACAGCCAAGTTGCACAGGGGCAGGAACAGACCAATATCAACTCTTTTGTGGTGGTACCGACTCAGTCAGTGTTCCAATCCCCCATTATGTGAACCACTACCAAAATAGGTCAACCATCCAAATCTGATGGATGAAATTTTAAAGACTGTATTCTGACAAGAAACTATAATTGGAAGACTTTCTATCATGTTTATGTCCCTTTACTAGCAAATTTTACGATTTTGGGACCTAATCAAGTTATTTTCCCTATGCCCACAATAGCCCTAAATTTGTTGTAAATTACTGGTGTTGTTAAATCTTGTACACAGGTAAGACAGATTTTTACATACTTTCACCTGTTTTCTTTCTGCACATATGTTGTGGAAATTAGGCTGTTATCACCCCTGCTGAAGCAAGCTTGAAGTTGTGCTCCCTGAAGACCCTACAGCACAATCACTTCAAAGCCAGTGACTTTACAAAGCCTGGCTTGTTTAAGACACTGCGTGCTGAATTGTTGCCCCCCTCTTGGCCCCTTAAAGAGAGTCTTAATGACTGATACACAGCAGCCACACACCATCACTGTCATTAACCAGTTCCATCCCTGAGCCTCACTAAGCAGTTGTTGAGCGCTGAACGTTAGCGTGGTGAAAAGGTCAAGTTGACGTGAAAACGAGCTCAATCACATACTTAAATGTAGTCATCTAGTATTAAGTGATCCGTTTACATGCTGCTCTCTATTAGGTTTAAGGTTTGATGGCGTTTAAACTCATTTGATGTATCAGGAGTGTATTATGACAAGGTCCCTTTGAAGAAGTGGTTGCATCTCAAAAATGTGACAGTGTCATGATTGTGATGAAAATCCTGGCATATTTTTACAGTCGCCCCCTGTTCTGCTTCCCTGTGAGTGCATGGAGAGAGAGAGAGCTGTTTCCTCTTTACCTGCTATTTTAACATCAGCTAAGAGGAAGCCGCAACAGCGCAGCTGGTTTATTCAAAATACAAGAACAACTGAGTTAAAGCAAGACCAGCGTTAAGTTTCAAACACATATGATGTTAACCTGTCAGACAATAGAATGTAACAGTTAAACTCACATAAATTTTATTTTAGCAAAGTTATGATGTGTTTTAAAGCATTATTCACTATTTATTGAGAAAAAAAGCATTTAGGGTCCATTGATGCACTTAAACCAAATCCATGTAATTAAATGTAAATTCCTGTGTATAATTACAAAGGCTTTTAGTTTAATTTGTTTTACTCTGCTCTTTACTTAACCATTAATTATTCAATTATAGCTTATTGTAAACAAAAAGATTAGTTTTGGAAATTAATAGTTCCAGTGCTAAAATGGTCCTTTTCTTTAGACTAGAGGAATACCGTGCTTCGCTATGGTTGAGAACTTGAAGGTTGAAATGGAGTTGTTGTTTTTGTTTTAATGAGTAATGGCTTTGGAGTTTATATATTTATAATAAATGTATTGTTATTGTCACTTGAGATAGCAAACAAACAATCAAATATAGGAAAGCAAGAACCCCTTGGTTTTTCCAAGGGAATGGTAGGTAATCACGATGTCAAGTTTTAGCCTTGAAGGTACTTGGGAAGACCCCAACACTGGAGAGGTCTTATGTTTGATGGTAATATTAAACAAACCATCAAATTTAGTGAAGTATGAAGCAGTTAATTTTTTAAGGACATGATTGGAAATGAATGAGCCAAGTTTCAGATCTGTAGAAACTTGAAAAGACATCAAAGTGACCCTGGTGGGGTTTTGCGTTCTATGGCAATATCAAACAAACCATCAAACATAGGAAGGCGAAAGGTACTTTGTTTTTCCAAGGACATGTTAAGGATCAGGATGCTAAATTTCAGCCTTGTAGGTACTCAGAAAGTGGGAGAATTAGTGATGAGGGATTTGGCATTTATAGGTATAGATAATTTTCCCATTGTAGGACTAATAAAGGCTTATCTTATCTTAATGTGGTGCAAAACAACACCATAAACACCTTTAATTTGTTGGAACATTTTCATAGTTTTAAGAACTATGAAAAGTTTTGGTGCCCTTATTGTAGTAGGGATGTCAAGCAGGAAGGGCAGAAACTGTTCTTGAATCTGAAGGGTGAAGGAAATAATGGTCCAGAAATGTTGATCATCCTCAGTTCCTGCAATAAAATATTGCAACAAAATGTTTGTCCTTTAACAGTTAAAAATTAACTGTAAAAATGTTAATTGTTCCTATTTTGCCTTTTTGGGTAAATTTGCTCTGGATAAAATTGTCTGATTGATGTAAAGTAATGGTGTGATACAAAAAGCTTTCGTCACATTATCATTAGAGTTTTTTTTTTTTATGTTGGCAACAGCAAGAAAGGAAACTAAACAAAGCACATTAAATCTTCTTCCTGCTGTCAATAACAGTTTACACAAATATTAGTGATTTATAAGACAGCCTGAGGCACTGCGGTGTATAAAACGTCTCTCGTGTACTAAACATGGTATAATTACATTGTTGAAGACTGAAGAATTTTTGGAATGTCTCAAGAATGATGAGCATGTACAGGGGGAAGTAAGATCGTGAGTGGACACGGCCTCGAGGCTTGTAAGAAATACCGACCCTTTCAGCTAAAGGTACTCAATTTACTTTGCAGTTTGTCCAAAAACCATGAGATTCATTTCACTCACTCCAGGACAGATGCAAGAGAGATTAGCTGACCACATCTTTTCTTCACCTCATTTTCTAAGAGGGGGATGGAGGACCCTTTGTTAACCTTCTCACTCATCATCAGCTCCTGCCACATTGTGAACTACAAGATTATTAGTCATCCCTCTTTCTCATCACCTCTCACAGTCTCCACTCTGCGTTCGCTTACTTTTCTCCCCGACTCATGCAGTAACCCGCTAGTAGAGAGAGTAGCGAATGTCTTGTCTTTTTGGGAACTGATTAACCTCTTCAGTTTTTAAGACCTATCTGAGTGTGTAATTAGGTTAAAGTGTTACTACCCCCAACTTGGGACATGTCTCATTCCTTTTTCAATTGATCTACCTCTATCCATTGCTCATGCTCTTACTTTGCTTTTTGGTATATACCCCATTTCACCCCCATATGTGCCAGTTGCTGCTGAGTTTGTAGTCTGTATTTTAAGAATATGTGTAATGCTTGGAATTGAAGTAGGATGTTGAGAGGTAAAGTGTGTTGTACGTGAACGGGGTTAGGATAGCAGCATTAGGGCCTTGTGAAGTGATGGACGAGTGTGTTGCAGTCAGCAGTGTTGGAACGGGGCCAGGCTGTGGTCAATATGTGCAATGCTGAGTCAATAACACAAACTCTATTTCAACGGCAACAATAGGAAGAGTGTTTTTGTGGATGGGGAAGGGGGATGGGACGAGTAAATGCACGACAGCTGGGATAGCCAGACACACACACACACACACACAAACACACTACATCTGAGTGTGATTGCAGTTACTTGTAACTTGGTTACCTCTGAAGCTAAGACTAATGAATTAAATTACTACATTAACTCAATATTTATATAATAAACATGTATTTCACCTTAAACTGCATTAAAAACCCTGACATTTGAAAAAAATATTTTGAGGTTAATGTATGTAATTATGTATAATAGTAAAAAAAATTCCCCCAAAAAAATCCAAACTTTCTGATGTTTAAAAGATTACCATTAAACAGATTTTATCACACTGAATTTTTTATTCATTCATCTTTTCCAGTTATCCTAATGATTTTGGCAGAAATAAGAGTGAGTTTTTTTCCATTTCAATGACAAAAGAGAAGAAACACCCTGCGCAGGTCACCAGTCCACTGCAGGGCATACACCAAATCTGGTAATTATGTATGTTGTTAAAAATCTTCATAATGTCAAATTATGTAATGTCAGGGATGGTAGCTTAGTGGTTAGGGTGTTGGGCTAACAATCTAAAGTTTGTAGGTTCAAATCCCAGGTCCATTGAAATGACCAATGTGGGCCCTTGAGCAAGGCCCTTAACCCTCATTGCTCCAGGGCTGCTGAATGAACTTTGTGTTCTGACAATTTAATTTGGGTATTTGTAAGTTGCTTTGGCCAAAATCGTCAGCTAAAAAAAAAAAAGATTCTAAATTCTTTTTGGGTATTTTTGCTCACAAAATGAAGAAAAACACCAACTCAGCTTTCACTGTCTTAGTGCAGATCAAAATAAAGTGATCAGTACATCTGAATAAATCAGAAAAAGCAGCCAAAAGTACAAAGGGATATTCAGACCTAGCTGCACTCAGCCACTCAGGTACTGTATTTGCCTCATTTATTGAGAGAATGGGCCAATTTGAATAAATCACGGCAATAAATGCTGAGCAGTAAGAGGTCTCAGGCTGAGGGGT
The DNA here is from genome assembly GCA_025769995.1 of Xyliphius kryptos. NCBI lineage: Eukaryota > Metazoa > Chordata > Actinopteri > Siluriformes > Aspredinidae > Xyliphius > Xyliphius kryptos. The sequence goes on along the minus strand of JAOUQT010151382.1, from coordinate 22,712 downwards.
TGAACAACAGCTGAGGACCCTGTGTTCTCCTGAGGGGTCAAGGCTGATTCATGATCCCTCTTGCCATGCAACTGCAAAAACTGTAAAAAAAAAAAAACAAAACAAAAAAAACTAGGCTGTTATGAGATTTGTTTCAGTTTTTTGCCTCTTGATAAGATTTCAGCCACATGATTTCACTGTTGAACTTATTATATACTGTTAAGCATCCGTTATAAAAATAATTAAAAAAAAAATATTAATGCTTTTTGAATTAAGTTGCTGAAATTGATGTAAATATAGATGTTGCTGAGGTTTTTTATAATCATTAAAAAACTTTAGCCTTTTCATGCTACAATTTTACAATTTTAACTAAACTAACGAATCTATTTATGCATGTTTTGATTGTGCTTCTCTTCTCTCAGTTGCTTGATGGGTGGAATGTGGGTGAGTGTTTTGAAATGTTATTTTTAGATTGTTTGTACTCTGCTCACCCGTTAGATTGGTTGGTATTAATACACTTTTTTATGTGCAGGTCCAGTGATACCTTGAGACTGCGATGAAATAATCAGATCTGCGGTAAATACAATGTGTGTGGAGTGTAGAAGATCAGAGTAAGGACAAAATTAGTCTTACATTTTAGAAACCTTTTAAACTCAACCCTCAAAATGCTTCACTGTTATAGAACTTTAGTCTTTTCTGTTATTGTATTCACATTTGTTAGAGTCTCGAATTGCTGATCAGATTGCTTATCTGATTTAAAGAGTTAAAACCCCAACATACAAACACATGAATATATAACCTTTGGAGAGAATTCTTTCTTTCCCAGCATCGCCATGCCTTTGTGCCTGTAAGGACACAGCTTTACCAGAAAAAGTAAAACAGGTTTTTAATCTTGATCAGATGCTGAAAGGTGACCTTTCCAGAATATAGGAGGGATACAGTGAAAGCAAATAAAATATCCTTATATTCAGGCTTGTGGTGCTTAATGTAATATCCAGCATACTCATACTGATGTGAGGCTTATGTGTATTTTGTTAGTTACAGAGTATATGGGCAGATAGGTGGATTATGATAAACAATCAAATGAATGCTGACCGAAATTATATAAGAAGAAATGTTTTTTCAGTGCGACAGACAGTGGAGCCTCTGGTGCAGAGAAGGTTTAGTGTACACTGCCAAACAGCAGGTGCTATTGTTTTAGATTGTATCTGCTGATTTGATTTTGGTCAGATGCTCAGTTCTGATTTGCTGCCATGAAGGTGCTGCTGCGTCTCCCACTGTTTTAAAGTAACTGAATTAACTGGTTGGTGCATTTGTGGCCTTGCTGATGAATTGTGAGCTGGCAGGAGAATATACATGGCTAGCTTTGACCTATATTCCACTCAGCTGTGTTTGGAGACTGAACACTCATCGATCATCTCCTGACTTCTGAATCCTCACTCTGGTCTGAGCACAATCAACAAAGTGGAATCTCAAATATGTCTAAAACTTCCAAAAGTGCAAAACCAAAATAGTTTTCAATGTCTCCTCTCATTATATTTTTGGACGTGATTAACAGGAAATTAATGTTTCTAACTAAAGGTTCTAAAGGGAAGGCACATTTGATCATTTAAGCTTTTTTCCCAATACAGCAAAACAAAATATGGTTGGGCATGGGGAGCTTCACCGCGACCCTCGTATGGCATCAACTGAGAAACATGGGCTCTTTGAAAACATACTTTGTGGACAAATGGAAAATTTGTGACATGTTAAGACAAACTCAACAGTTTAAGCAAATGGATGCATCACAATCAAACTAATTTCCAAACAGTTTATCAAGTATGTTTTTAGTTAAAACCAATGATCTATATTGTTTTATTTAAATAATGTTTTATTAGTTTTCATTTTTAGTTAGATGAATGAACAGCAGACTACCACTATAACCTCAGAACGCTCAGTACTGAATTCCAACTGAAGGACGACATAAGGAAAATGTAAAAGACATAATAAATTATTTAAGCTTTTAAAAGCCGAACTGGAACATTCGAACATGCCAAACCCAACTGGACGAGCATGCTTCTTATTTACTGAAGACTTTGGCTGAAATTAGTAGTTTTACAGGCGGAAGATCATCAAGAAGAAATATTCATGTGAAGAAGTTCATGACATCATCTACAGCAAAACATTTGCAATCAGGACTTTACATGAAAATGTCTTGGCAGTATGGAAATGTTTTCTCTACATGACACAGACATTCAAATGCATTTTTCTGCAGACACACCGTGAGTTTTTTTTTTTTTTTTTTGACAGAAATGATCTTTACGTAATATTTTCAGCCAGTTGTGTTGTGCATGCTCCTCAGTCACACACAAACCCTGAATGGGTGGCAGGTATTCAAAACAAATACCTGCTTTAAACCACAGTCTTCGGCACAATACAGACTTGAATCTCAAATCTGACCTGCATTGATCCCATTTAACTATAAAAAGTTATTATCTTACAAGAATTTAATAATTTAACCTTATGCTACTGCTTTTCGTGAGCGTTATTGTTCAGACCAAGATATAATCTGAGCTCTAAACCAGTGAGCTAGACTACCCTGACCCAATTGGTCCTAATCCCACCAATGAACTTTTTCCTGCTATTTGCAATAGTGGTTACCTATGTACTGGATATGGTATGTAAAAGCTAAAAGTCAAAAGGTCACTCATTTTGACTTGCAAATCCCTTTCTATGGTAAAGTCATAATATTTACATTTACAGTATTTAGCAGACACTCACATTCAGAGTGATCTTTAGAAATGGTGATGATGCAATCTTATAAATTAAGGATTAAGAACAAAAACCTAAGTACTGACAGTGGCAGCAAGGATGTTCTAAGGTTCAGGCTTCTGTTCACTAATTCAGTGTCCCAACTACTGAGACAAACCAAGGTACTTCATACTTTTCATAGAGCCTCTTAATAAACACACTATAGAAATGCTAAGCACCACCCTGAAGATTTCCCATTATTTTAGCTTCCAAAATATATACGTGAATACATTTGCAACATATTTAGATTACTTAGAAAATTGACCAGTTCAAGTAACGGAAAAGCCAGAGGTCATTGGTGGAATACATTGAATAATGGAGCTATGAAACGAGTTCAAGAGGCTTTATTTGACAGTCCAACAAAATAAATGGGTGTACAGGATACATTGGGATGAAACAACGTTCTCCACGAAAAAGGTGCTACACAGAACAGCAACTACACAACTCAACAAATCAATATAAAGTGTGAAACAGCTTGCGCAAATTACAATTTATTCAAGACCATATACAAGACACTGCAAGTTGCTAACTGTAAATTTTTGCATGCAGGTTCATCAGATCCAAAAGATATTATATTCAAATAGATGAAGAGGATGAATTTGAAGTGACTGTGGCAGAGACTGTTTTTGATAACATTCAGCTGTCTAAATTTTGAGACAGGTGACTGCATAAGAAAGCAGTAAAGCACAACCTGACTGAATCATCAGAATTAGGAATTCCGACTGTTAGAAACCGGGCTCTGAAACACCTCTCGTTAACTTCTTTACATGCCCATATTGTTGTATGTGTGCAGCCTTTATATTCTGTGGGAAGAGAAAAAGCCATGGGATAGGAGCTGGACGTTTCGCGAGTTCCATCGGCCAACAAGCGGCAGTTTGAATGTTAAAACTGACTGTAATAAAGCTTGTTTCTGTTCCAGCCATTGTGTGAGTCCCTTTTTCCACATCTCATAGTTGTGTTAGTTGTCTGTCACATTGCTCTACAAATAAAGGAGTAAATGGATGCTTCTTTTTTTCATTGTGCACTTTAAAAATTTCGTCCACTTTTTTGATAATTTATGATCTTTGGGTCATTGGTGCTCCAAAGACCGTGGGGCATGGCTAAATACATAATTTTTTAGACCATATAGATGGAATTTGGAGGAAAGCCATTTTAACCATCAATAATAAAAAGTTAGCTACTAATGCTGTATTTATATATTTTACAGTTTCGTATTAGGTGGTGCTTAGCCTTTAAATGATTAGAGAGCAGCTTCTTACACATGTATTTTATTACAGAAATCTGCCTGTAATGCTGAAAGCCAACAGCAAATACAGAGTTACTAAATAAAGCAGTATTCTAACTGAAACAGAATTTTGGCTCTGCTCTTCTTTACTCGCATAGGTTTGCTCACTTGCTTGAAGGTTGCTGTGATGTGTGTACTTGTTAATATAAACACCTCAAACACTCTGTATGTCTTTTTGTATGAGCAGGAGATAACTGTCAAAGTCTCTCTGACAAGGCTTACGTTTTTATTTACACAAATTGCTTAATTTACTCTACTGTACAGTATATTTGCTCTGATCATTTGAATTTGCCATGTTCTCAAATCTTTGCCTCGGTTACCTTAGGGCTTTTGCACCCTGCTTTTACTTTTCCTGTAATCCCACCGCAAGCACACTTTGGCAAAGTATAGTTTTACCGGTTACTATATAAACAAAGATTTTTTACGTTAAGGGGTGTATAAATGAATTCTTTGGTTTTGATGAAAGAGAGATGGGGTATTCTATAGGAACCTAGTAACAAGAAAGGACCCACTGGCGTTTTGTTATTTGGAAACTAATTACCTTTAGGGGCTTTTTTTAGTTTGCAATTGCATCACAGCAGAAACACTGGAGTCGCTTCGGTTTACCCTTTAGGGGTTTGTCTTGAAACACTGCAAAGCTGCTTTGAGACAATGTACTATTATAAAAGCTCCATATAAATAAATAATCTTGAACTTTAACCGAGTGGTGCAATATATTTAACTGATCAAAAGAGCTTTAGATGTTTTGCGTCTTCATTTTCATGTAATTTTCTAGTTTTGTTGTTGATTTGCTACACTGTGTAATTAAAAGCTTCGGAAGTCCTTTTTTTCTCTATGTCTTTGGAACACATAAATCATGTTGAATTTGAAGCTTAGAGTTCTATTTCTTATTTATTTTATTAATTTTAATGGTAATTGAATATAAATTGTAGTGAAAATGTTACCTGAGTGCATTATACCCTGTTGTATGCTTAAGTTTATACTTACATTGCACTTGTCTTTGGCTTGTACCTGCAGAAATGTTAACAAGTATTTTATAAGTATTTAATATCAAAACACTGATTGTGACTATGACGGCAGTTGTCGATATATATTTTAGTTCTTATCAGGGGCAAATCTAAGTTCAGCGATGGTGTTCCTCACATTAAACGTATTCTACGTATTGTAGTCTTCATAGATCTTCATAGGCACCATGGAAGATTAGTTTTCAATTTGATTTGTTGTCATAAAGTTGAAAGCTTATTAATAATCACCCCTTAACCAGTCAATGTTTGCTGCTTTATGTTATAAGTATGTTGCAAGGTAGAAACATCTGTTGCAAATTAATGCCTATTGCTGATACAAACACGGTTTTCTGAGTGCACACTGTGTTTCGTCTGGCTCGAAACAGAGATTTGACCTCAGAGCATTTTAGGCCAGCTCGTTGTCTCCTCTCTTACAGCAGATCTGGTAAGAGACTGGGTGATGGAGACGACAGATCACTCTGAGCTCCACTCAGCTGTGCCAGCGTGTATAAATCATACATGGACCTCAGACATGCCAGCATTTTAAACTCTAATGATCATTCCAGTTGTCTTTGTGCTTATTGCTCCGCTGCAAATTTCCATACTTTTCTGTATCCGGTCCATAAGTCTGGTTTTAGTTCAAGGAGAAAAAACTAATAAGCAAATAGGAGGAATTAGAGGTATGTAAATGTATTCAAGTTCTTTTAATAATATATTGGTTTTACACTGGTTTTCCATAGTGCATCAGAATGGAATATATCTAGTCATAGTAATAAAAATAATGACCGTGTGTAAGGTCAAAGTCCAGTTAATGTTTTCACAAAAAGAAAAAATAGAGCGCTAACACGGAGTTCATGTGAAAAATGTGAAGCACGGTGGGAGACAGTTCATAACAGAAAGTCACAAATATGTTAAACACAAGAAAACTATGACATTGTGGTCTGTTGCAGTTCCTTGAATTCGTCAAATGATTACCCAACTGAAATTCCTGAGTGTCGTTGTTTTTTAGAGTGATGTTTCACACCGGGCTCTTCATTGTTCTCATTTTGCACCTCGTAAAATGTCATCAACACACTCACTGTTGCAATGTAATTCCCCAGACAATTAGCTGCTCCATTCACATATAGGCTTCAATGGACTTTACAATAAAGATAATAAAAAAATAAGAGTAAACATGAGTAATAAGGTTCGTCCTGCTGAAAGCTTATAGAACATTTGGGTGTTGTCATCATTTTGTAGTCGTAAACATGTTAGTTAGCTCATATTTGCCAATCCAGGTCTAAGGGTTTTTTTTAACATTTTTTAAAGCAAAAAAAAAAAAAAAACATCTAAATAAATATGTTAAATATGTTTATTTCCTATATATATGTAATGATAGTTATAATACTAATTGACTAAACTAAAGACCATATAGAGAGAACGTTTTGGTAGCTGGACAGATACAACCAGGACAGTACGACAGTCTATTTTTGGGCAGACACTCATTCACACTCAACCACTATACGGGGCAATTTAGAGCAGCCAATTTACCTTGAATCCATGATTTTGGACTGCGGGAGGAAACCAGAGAACACGAAAATAACCCATGCGGCAACAGGGAGAACATGGAAACCCGGATCAGGATTCAAACCTGCCCAGCGCTGAAAGGTGAACGCTAACCACTATGCCTCGTGATATTAAAAGATACACATTATAATCAGTATCACAACTTTTAAACAACCTCCTGAATCAGATGATCTCTTGATCAAAATTGCAATAATTTAAGGAATTCCACAAAAAATTCAGAAAGATTTAAACTGTCACCAATGCATCTGAACTGTATCCCAATATAGTACACCACAATACGCTTTTTTAAATTTTTATTATTTTTTAAAAGAGCCTACTTCCCAACATAATACAACATACAAAAACTGCCGTTTTCTAATTTTAAATCTTCCATACCACATAGTAGTACTTGCTCTAGTTCTTCAAAGAAGCATTTGGCCTCCAATATGCTGTAGATGTTGAGATTTGAGGGCGCTCCAATCTGGTCCTCACCCAGATGCTTATATGAAGTAAAAGAGAATTTATAATAGTGGGGAACCAAAGGAAGATGGGAGAGGGGAGGGGAGAACTTGAGTTGAAAACGTTGACCTAATTCTGTGAAAATAGTGGTAGCTCTGCTGTGGTAGGCAGCTTTCTCTTTCTCTTTTACACTCAGTCTCTATCTTTTGTATATTTAAAGCCTGAACGGAGACTCCTCAAGGCCTGAGGTCTCTGTCTATTTCCTTCTCCAGGGTCTCTTTCTCACTGGCTTTGAACTACACTGTATCTTTTTTTATTGCACACAGCATCAGGAATATAATCATATCCACACGAGCAGACTGTGTTTAGTAAAGTAGGTCATGTGACTAAATGTCAGCATCTAGGCTGAAGATAAATGAGACAGAAATGCTTCCAAATGTGCGTAGACGAGTGCAATAAGTGGCTGTAAATGCTGACCACCACTGTTCTGTTTGTAAATGGAAAACTGTATGCCTTGGAATGGAAATGAGAATATCAGGAAGATCTGCAGAAACAATTATCGCTGAGGTGCTGAAAAAAAAAAAAACTTAAAATCCTAGTTTCATACCCAAGATAAAGCATGTTCCAGATTCCTTACGAATTTGATCCAGTGTTTGACTCTGCACAAAACAGGAACTGTGGAATTCCACCTGGTCTGGTTTTGATGAATGAGCCGGTGAACCCTTTGGTGGATTCTACTGGTAGATAATTTATTGAAGGATTTCAAGAAACAATATCATGGATTAGAACAGATATGAGTTAGAATGTTAAATTTGCACATCTTTTTAACCAATCATAAGATTTTAGTTGACAGGGAGTGTGGAGCCTATCTTGGAAACAGTGGGTGGTGTGATTATTCCTGTCCAATCCAACAGCTTTGTGGGGTGGAAGGAAACCAGAGAACCCTGAGAACATGCATGCAGACGTGTGGAGAACATGAACAAGAGTTAAAAACGAACAGGAGTCGGGATTCAAACCCTGGAGCCGGAGAGCCACGACTTTATGTGCTGCGATGAATCAATGCACATAGTGCAAAATATATATCACATGCTTTATTTAGACAGACGTAAATTGTCTTAATAAATATGGACTTAGGGACATTTTATGTTATATTATGACTTAAGAAAAAGTATGATGTAATCATTTTAAAAAGTGCAAAAAAAAGTCAATTTTATTTTACAGATTTGGGTTTTTAGTTTTGTTTTATTATGATACGGATGTATTTTTGTTTAAATTACAAATCAGAAACATGAACTGAAATGCAGTTATCAACTATTCATACAAACAACCAAATAATATCAGCTAAATCTTATATTTTATTCAGATTCAAAGTGCCTTCTGTTCGATTTCATACTCTCTGTCATCTCAGAGCACTAATAAAGTATAACTCAGGAACTGGAACTTAATGGAGTGTGAGGGATTGAGGAATGTGGCCAGCTAACAGATGCAATGCAGAGTTAAACACAGGGAGACGAGGCACAATGGCATCTGGTTATGCTGAATCCCAGAGCAACATAAGGAGCGATGCTGACACAGCACAGCCCAGCCCAAGAAAGAATTACATTCTGCTCTTTATTTTAATAACAATAACCAACTGATCAGTTTACCCTTTATAGCTGTGTCACCAAAAATAGTGCAGGGCTTTCCACAATAACTAGATGACTTTCTGAATGTTTTAAAGCACCAAAACCTGGTGTTGTAATCACAAGTCACATGTACAAATCTGTTATAAATCTGGGAGTATAAGGTTTTAGGTTTGGGTTCAGGTCAGCGTTAGCAGTGAGGTTAATCCAGCAAGAGTTCTGACCACCCATGTGCTGTTTATTTCGGATCTCTCTGGTTTGTTGTTGAGGATAACAGGCTTGTTTGTTTCTCCTACTTGAATGTCTTAATCTCATTCCAGCTGAGACTCTTGGGCATCTCAGTGTTTGTTTTGAGCTGTGTTACAGGCATCACTCTGAGCCATCAATCCCAAATAAATTTCTCAATTATGGCAACAAAAAGCTTTTTGTGTGTATCTGTGTCACACAGTAAATGCAGATCTATAATTCATATCAGACGTGTAATAAAAAAGGTCGATAAGGCCTGCAATTGGAGCTTGATTGCAGTACTGCCTTGTGGAAGGGTTCAAAGCGGGACTTCATAATAGCTCCAGCATTCCAATAACAACATTCCTACTCAGTTCTGAACCTTATCCAAGACCTACTAATGGACAAACACAATCTGTCTAAACTCAATACTTCACAAATCTCCTTGTCTTTGCAGAAAAGCTTCAATCAAGCTTTATAATTATTCAAATGAATGAATTCTTCTCTGTTTAAAATCTACACGGTATTTAAATATGCTTTTCTTAAGCGGGATGTGGTTATGTTAACTCAGGTGTAATCAAAACATACAGATGCATAAAGCTGGAAGAGACTACAGAAGTGTTTTAGTAGGCCAGAATGTTTACCTGTATACAATCGCTTTACGGTAAATGCTTAATTGTCATTACTTACTACAGGGTGGCAGCCCGGCCTCATATATTCAGACATGGGCCACATTGTACAATGGTAGTAAATAGAACACGAAATAAACCAGCTATTATGTGGAATATTTGAAAAAAGAAAACACAAAAAAACTTAATGAATATACCCACAAATTTAGACCACAGTAATGCAATTACAATGTCTGACCACATTTTTAGAACTCACACTCTTAAGGAATAATTATATATTCTGTGTCCTTGAACATGTTAGTGCTATCACCTGCATGAAGGTAATTTATTATCATAGGGTGAATAAGTGGATCTACACCAACAACTGTCTGACCTTCAAAGCTTTGAGTATGTGCAATCTCTGTGCTACAAAATAGAACCTTTACGTTTCTGCACAATGGAACCAAAAGTGCAACAGCTGTGTGGTAAAGGTCTTTTACCAACTTCACCTTTTAAATAACACAACCTGTACAATACAAATTAATCTATTGTGTAATAATTTGTCAGTGCAATTATGTGCTAATGTGCATTGTATATATACACAATAAACTACAATAAAGGGAACACTTAAACAACACAATGTTGAAGAGAACTGTGGGAAATAACACCCATCGCCTCATCAGGAGCATGCAGAGGCGTTGTAGGGAGGTCATACAAGCACGGGGAGGCCACACACACTACTGAGCCTCATTTGAACTTGTCTTTAGGAGTTTCTACTTGAGTTGGATCAGCCTTGATTTTGAGTATGATTCCAAATCCAGACCTCCATGGGATAGTAATGTTGATTTACAGGATGTTAATTTGTTCTCAAAATTCATTCAGATCTAGGATGTGTTATTTTAGTGTTCCCTTTATTTTTTTGAGCAGTGTATATGTTTTTTTTATTCTCTTTTCCTACTGCTGAATGCCATACTGTCACTTTGCTGCTGCCTACACAGTTTATTCATAGTGGAACTAATAAAGGATTATCTTATCTGTGCATGCCAGCTTTAGAACAATACAATGACATTTATACATTCAATAGTTTGCAAAGAAAAATATTCCAGACTAATCAATGATGAAAATGTGGAATGCATATTTTAGGAAGAAGTATAATTTAAACAAGTACACAAGAAGTATAATTAGGGTTGTACCCGAATTATTGAACCACCTGCATTACATTTTCATTCTGCACAGGAGCCATCTTTATCCAGAGTGATTTACATGATTACAGTGTAAGAACCTCAAGGTGAAGGGGTTTGAGAAAGATACCAACTGCAGTAACCAACAATCTCCTGTTCTTCAATGTCCTACTCAAAGCACCACCTTTAACATACTTTTACAGTGGTTCTAAAACAGTTTGATAGTCAAATTAGATTTAGGCTGCATAGAGATACCCCCCCCCCCCTCACCTAGATAGATGGATTACAATCTTCTTGCCTCTCTTTGGCCAAATTGCAACTCACATCTTTGCCTGTGGTTTTTTCTACATTTAAGCTCATTTAACATTGCCAATGTTTCACTAATTGCAAGGAAATGCGATGGCTGTTCTGTGTATTTTGATGCCAAGTAGCTATACAACATTTTTGGAAGAAGAAAACAAGCCAAGCACAAAGGAGATACATTCCCACCCAGTTGTCACCTAAAACACAAAATAGTGTTTCTAAAAATAAAAATCCTGGAGGAATTGCTTGCTTATAAATTTCATCTTTGTATAGCGCATCACTGTCTGTGCAGTCAGTTTGTTCTTTGAGATGACTGTCACCTATTTGCCGGGGAGGTGCCATCGCTGCAGCACCTGGATGAATTAAAACAGCTCACGGCCAAACAGAGCATGTGCATGCCGTTCCATGTCTAATAGGACCAAATGACTGAAATACATGATTAAGGGCGACACAGTTTTACTGCGGTAGAGATGAAGCACATAGCACCACTTTCAATTTCAATTGACAACTGCCACATTACCTCACTCCCAATACGAACAGGGTTAGAACTTCCTTTAATTTACAACGTCACCAGCGCTTTCATGCTGCTTTGAGTCACCAGTAATCTCTGTCACAGCCAGTGACAATTCAATTTCTAAAAAAAAAAACATTTAGCAATTTTTGGAGTATTTTATGGGTTATTTGTTTAAAAATGGAAATGGATTTTATTATTAAAGGGTGACGCGGTGGCATAGTGGTTACAATGTTCACCTGTTCTTTTGAGGATCCAGGCTACAAACCCGATCTTGGCAGAATTTTAATGTTCTCAGATTTCCTTTTGCAGTCCAAAAAAACATGAATTCCAAGTGAATTGGCTGCTCTAAATTGCCCCCATATAGTGTCTGTGTGAGGGTGCCCAGCAATGGATTGACACCCAGTTCTGGGTGTATATTCCGGAAACATTCTCTCCTGAATGGACATAGGGGACCCCTGCTCAACCCTAATATAAAAGTAAGCAGAACGTAATAAAATAACATTATTTTTAAAAACATAGTGTTATATATCCATCCATTATCTTCCGCTTATTCCTCTACTTGGGTCGTGGTGGGGTTCCCTAGGCCCATCCAGGGGAGAACCAACCGTGCGCTGGACACCCAGGACCAGGCGCCAATCCAATCGCTGGGCACACACACACACACACACACACACACACACACACACACACACACACACACACACACACTAACACATTCACACACTATACAGGGCAATTTACAGCATTCACTTTACCTGAAATCCATGTTTTTGTACTGTGGGAGGAAACTCACGTGGACACGGGGAGAAAATGGAAACTCCACCCAGATCGGGACTCGAACCGGGAATCCCCAGCCCTAAGAGTAGCAGTAGTACAAGCATCTCATAGATATTTACAGATATATTCAAGAGGATGATGCAAGGTTTAAAGTTTTTTCCTTTTAGTGATTTTAGTGATCCTTTTTTTTTAGTGATTATTAATTTCAGTCGGCTCTCTTATAGTTTAATATTTTTCCAGTCTTAAAATATATAGACTACATTTCACTACACATAATACATGATGTGAATAAAACAAATGCAATATAAATATATAGTAGCACAGAATATACTTAGAGTACAGGTAAATGAAAGAGATCACTCTAGTTAACAAGGACAGCATTTCCTCTCTGATTGCTTATTGGTTGTTTTTTTAAAAAAGGTTGATCAGTTAAATAGGTCTATAAAAAATACCAAAGAAGCGAAATATCAGTAAAACCTATCCCCTCATTGCATACTCATTGCATATCCACATGAACGTTTCCATGGTATTTTCAGGTCAATTTATTGTAATCACTCATGCTTCCCAAGTTTGATATATATGAGAGTAAACGAAGCAACCCATAAGAAATCCGGCAGCTTGTTACACTACTTTTTAAATGTAGTATTTCACTTCCTGACAGCCAGACCGCAGTTCATGCCACAGTGATGTGACTTCATGCGCAAACAGTACTACAGGTCTTTGCGAAGTGGAAGGAAACTAGAAAAAGCCCACAGAGACAGCAAGAACAGTCATTTAACTCCAGAAAAATACTGACCAGAGCTGAGAATCAAACCCTCAGCCAGTAACTTAGCTACACAGTGCACTAATAAGTCATTGCAAATCCAAACTGATGGAGGATAGATTTTTTTGGTATCACTTTACATGAATCTAGTATTCTTTATGCTTTATTAATACATTTTTAAAGCTTTAAAAAATATTCATAATGCTTTATAATACTTGTCATAAACCTTTGTTGTCATAATGACCATAGATGTATATAACCACACCAATTACATATTTTGTCTGTTCATAAATTTGTCATAGAGACCACTGACATAAATCCTTATAACATTTGTGTTTAACGAGTGCTTTTCCTGAAACTGACTTTATAAGTGCTCATAAATGTTTATAAAATGCTTCTTAGAGACTTAAAGTGGAATCATCTTGTTTTAGGTAAGAATGTCTAACATTCAAAGGAACGAAAGTTCAAATATTATAATGCATTATGTTACTTGACAAATGTTATAAAGTGTTATGAATATTTTATGAAGCTTTATAAATGCACTCATTATGCATTGTGAATACCAAATTCATAGAATATGTGACTGATTTGTACCATATTAAATTTATAAATGGTTTTAATATAAAGTTTGATCTGAGATGGAAATGGAAAGACAATCAGAAATTTACCACAGACACACAGAGTGGATCCTTCTCAAGGATGATAAAACCACCATTCAAGGTAATCACTGCAGAATTCCACATTGTTCTGAAGGGTTCACAAACATGTTTTTACAATGCTGTGTACACAGTTGGTTGCTCTGTATATTTTTGGCATCTCAGATGCTGGAATCTCCTGGAGACATGATTGGAGGTAACAGCTGTCAGCGGTAAAAAGAGACATTTGTGCAAAGCAGCTGAGAGGAGAGCGCGGCAGTGGAGAGGAAGGAAAGTAGCACCATTTCCCAGTCTTCCTGCATCACATAAATATTTCAGATTCACATATCCACCCATTCATTCACCCACACATATACACACACACACGCACACACACACACACATGTTGCAGCCACTCGTGTGTGCTTCCTCTTGAGGTTGCACAACCACTGCTTTTCCTCTCCTACAGGAATCACACAGCTGTCAAATCCAGAGTCGGGTTTCTGTGTGTGGGTGGGTGGGTGCTGGGATGTGGGAGAATATTACATTAGCGAGTCCATGATGTCGATCCATCACAGTCTGCTAGCTTTTCTTGTCCTAAGTGGAGGATTATTTAAGGCATCAAAATGTAATTATTAGGCAAAAGATCATTTGTTCCAACAAATAAAGCTACATGTGGGATCTTAAGAAATGTGGTCAAAAATGCACCTGTATTTGTAATTACTGCTGAAGCCCCAAATGTGGCTCTTCATTGCAGGAGTGCAAATAGGACATTAATGCAAATAACACTAAAAAAGTCTGTGTGATGTCATTAAAAGTAATCAATAATATTTTTACAAGGTTTATTTATAGTTTTACACAGCCAGAAATCAAAGGTCACAAGGTCACCCACAGCCAGAATGCAAATATCTTGGATGCATTCCAAACATCCTCTTACTGTACAAACCACGCGGCGCACTGAGCTGAAAGGATGAGTGAGGTGGTCATTGCTGGCACAACAGAACACTAACTAATGCACTCGCGCTAAACCTGGAAAATTGTTTTACATAACGATTCCAATCAGATTATTCTGACGTACCAATGGACCACAAAAAATTATCAAGAAACAGGCTTCACAAAAAAAAGTGTTGCTTTGGTAAAACTTTCGGCAACACTTTACATAAATCCTGTATTCATTTTTTATTAACACATACTGTACATAAAACATTATGAAAATTTCATAATGCTTTATAACATTTACCTATAGAGAACATTTGGCGCATCATAAAGAGGAAGGTGCGACAAACAAGGTCCAAGATGACTAAACAGTTAGAGGCCTCTATTAGACATGAATGGGAGACCATTCCTATTTCTAAACTTGAGAAACTGGTCTCCTCTGTTCCCAGACGTCAGTTGAGTGTTGTAAGAAGAAGGGGGAATGCCACGCAGTGGTAAAAATGGCCTTGTCCCAACTTTTTGGTTGGTGCCATGAAATTTTGAAACCACATTTTTCCCCCTTAAAATGATACATTCTCTCAGTTTAAACTTTTGATCTGTGATTTGTGTTCTATTCTGAATAAAAGATTAAATGTTGGCACCTCCACATCATTGCATTTAGTTTTTATTCACAATTAGTTTAGTTTCCCAACTTTTTTGGAATCCAGTTTGTATAAATAAAATATATTCATTTATTATCTTTTGCTTAACACTCTATTAGGTTTGTGGGGGGAGGGGGGTTTCCCATCCCATGCCCATCCAGGGGGGAACGTTTTGATTGCTGGGCAGATACACCTAGGACAGAGTGCCAATTTATCGCTAGGTATACACCCACTCACAATTTATCTTGAATCCATGATTTTGGACTGTGGAAGACACAGGGAGAACATGGATACTCCACCCAGATTGAGTTGAGAGGCTAACCACTAAGCCACCGTGCAATTCAATTTGTCATGCCATTTATATTAAATTAAATCATTAATATATTTATGTTTCTCCATTTTAATTATGTACACTTGGAAAAAAATTATGCATGACCTTAAGGATTAGTGCAGTTTAAGAAAAGAGAGATGGTTGTTGTTGGGTACAGAGAGGGTACAGAGACAGAAAGAGACTATGAGCGAGAAAGAAAGTGCGAAAAGAGAGAGGATGAAATAAATTAGATACTGGATAACAGGTGATTAAGAATCACTTTCTTTTACTTCATTCCATTAAATTGCCTGTTTCATCAATACAATAGCTTTGGGAAATCCGAAAGCCATCATTGCAAATTTCTTTCCTGTTTCTCGCTCTGACTATATCACACGTATATAAAAAATGCAGCATCAAATTATGATTGAAAGAGCGAGAGGAGCTTGAGAATGTGAGCTGGAGATAGATCACTGATGACAGGTGTGCTGACATCACAAAGCATAAAGATCGTGATTGGACAAGGAAGCACAGTGGCTTAGTGTGAGGCCACGAAAAAAAACTTTCTCATGTCTCATCTTGGCTGCAGTCACGTTTTTTTATCAGCTTGCATCATCACACACATGAAAACTCCCCATGCCCACCACACAGGTGCAACCACTCAAAGTGTGATTATATACAACCAATGTGTAATATATTAACTATAGGGAAAAATGCTAAAAATACTCTAAAAAAATAAATGTTCTGTATGTGTACACATTCTGTCATACCGCTGGAAACAGGGGTGTATAAATAATTGAAACAGAATCAGCTGTGTAATGGGGGGGGGGGTGTTCACAATCATTGGAGCTCTACAAGGTAAAATATGTTTTAAGCTTGGTTAAGAAATAATCATTTTAAAGTGCCAATTTGTACATGCCTTTGCTTATAAAACACCTTACAGCACCTCTCCGATTTGATATACTGTCAAAAAAGGGAAAGCTGGAAGTCTGATCCCTGTTTGGGTGATGCTACTTTAACAAATCAACACCACACAAATGTGTTTGTATTCACGCATGTTCACCTACCCACAACTGATGGCATTTACACTGGCCTCATTCTCTTCACGTGACTGATCCCATTGAGACCCAACACCACTTCCTGCCTGAAAGAGATGCATGCTTTACCCGCCTCCTGCCCGATTTGCATGGTACCCAGACGAGTGTTCAAGCAGCTGTCAGTCATCTGGATGCTCCTATTGTCTGGTGCGACCCATTTTTCTCTCCTTAGGATCTGAAACCCCTCCCACCCCCTCGCTCTTGTTAGAAAGGTAACTGGAGGTCGTCGCTGCTGCAGAGCTCGGTTGCTATGCGGATGCCATGACAACCATGTCGGATTGCACATGTATCAAATGCCTGTAATAGAGTGAACTTTGAGGGGCTCTGAGGAGAAATTACATGTTGAGCACACTTTCCATTTATTTTGTTCCTGACCAGTGGATGGATGAGAAGGGTCAGTGCAAAATGTCAGCTATTTTTAGCCACACAAAACCCACGTCACTGACTGTTAGCCAAGACCATATTGGAAATGATCAATTAAGTGCTTGGTGCATGTGCTGCTGCAGCAATGGGGCTAAATCAGAATGAAAATAAAAATCTAGGAATAAACAGGACGCAGTGGTTTTTAATTAAGCATTGTGAGATGCACCTTCTGCAAATTCCTTTCAACAATTAGTTCAAACGGTGAGAGTAAATGAGCCATGGCTTTTCGTTATCAATGACCCATTCAAATAATTTTAGGAACTACAAATACTCTAATAAGCACAGCAGATTTTAGATTCATAAAACATCTTTTAAATAATTGGCTACATCTTGTGACCATTATGCAATTTTTGTACTGACTTGGATTTCTCCTTTAATTTCTCTAATTTAAGGCCAAGACATGAAATTTATTGCCCTATTCCATCTAATTAGGCTTCAGGTTTGAAGCACAATGCAGGTTTGGACTCCATCTGACCCATTAGCTGCATAAAGGGCATAAAGGTGGTCCTAACTAGGTCTCTAATTTGTGCTCCGTTATCCACCTGTGAGTAATAGACAGTTCAGTGAATGAAGTAGCACCATGGACATGAGAGCAAAGTGGAAAAGGTGGGAATGAGAAAACCGTGAGAGCTTGTGGTTGGGAAGAAAGGAAGTGACAAAACGACAGCATGAGGTCTGGGGTCGCTGCAGCATTCCTGAACAGATAGTTGGCAGGGTGTGTGGGAAGACAGATCTGTATTCTCTTCATCAAGCTTCCTCCCTCCGCCTTTCTAAAGTAGAAGCTCAACAGGAGACGCCATCCACAACAGACTTCCATAGATAAGCTGGTTGAAAATTCTTGTACGTACACTCAATGATAGAATGTATGATGGATTTGTAATAACACCCGTCTCCTCTATTAGTCATCGTAAATAAACTCGCTGGAGTTTTATTCTCCTCATTTCCTGTCTGTCTGTAAAGCACTGTGTGCATCGGACACCCTACCAACTAACGTCCACTTCTTTAAAAATGCCATGGAATTGAAAACTAAAAGTCAGTACTTTTTGTTGCCTCATTTTAAAAGAAAATAAAGCCTATAACTTCCCCTGCCCCAACTTGCACAACATGTAACACTCCACCAACACTAGCACATCCAGACTCAAATACACACTATTGGGACACCTACACATTAAACCTACAGAAGCTTTTATGACATACGATTTGAAATTTCATACATCCATGCATTATCTTACGCTTATTGGCTAAGCAGCCAATTCACCTTGAATCCATTGTTTTGGACTGTGGGGGGAAACTAGAGAACCCAGGAATTTGGGGCTTTGCCCATCCAGGGGAGAACTTTTCAAAACTTTGTTGGGCACACACTCACTCGCACAGACACACACATTATATAGGGGCTTTAGATAGAAGTAATTTGGAGCAGCCTGTTAATCTTGAATCCATCTTTTTGGACTGTGAGAGCAAACTGGAGAACCTGGAGAAAACCACACAGACACAGGAAGAACATGATACTACACTCCAGATTGGAATTCAAACCTGGATCCCCAGTGCTGAGAGAGGAATGTACTAACCAGTGAGTTTTATTATAATTCAGGTCAAAGTATTACAAAGTGCAAAAGTACGTACATTCTGGTGATGATATCTCTTACTGAAGGCAATGATCAAACTTTACTTTAGTGCAGCCATGAGGGGGATTTGTGAAAAAAAAGACTGTATAAATGATAAAACGTAGCAAGACTCTGACACAAACTAAATCTTTAAATCATGTTGGTTACATTTGTGCCATAAATGGTGAAATCTAAAAACACAAAAACACCACAAGACTGCAAATGTTCCTGCCAGCCCAAGCTGGTACAGCAATGCCATGTAATCCGTCTAGAGCTGGTCCTGCTAAAGCTTGGTGCTTTAAGTAATGCCATCAATAGCTACATGTCCAACAAGTAGGTCTGCACAGGATTACCTAAATATTTTTGGCAGAAAAGGAGCCCTTCCTGAACTGACAAACAAAGAAATCTTAAATAAAAAAATTATAAAGCTGCAAAACTAATAAAAACTGCATGATTAGGGTGTGTGTATGTGTATATTGGGGGAACTGTTTTACATCAGACATACTATGTTTTTTTAGTTGTTTCCTAATGTCTTCGTAAAAATTCCAGTATCTACTTCTAATAACGACACTGCAAAATCTTTCTCTGTATTGCCTTGTTTTAAAAGAGGTATCCCAAATTCCTCAATCATCACACTTCCATCCGACTGTTAATGCCGCTATACCGAAAGACGAGTGTTTTATGTGGTCTACAGTACAAAAATGTAGAAGTAAGATAAGATAAACCTTTATTAGTCTTATCATGTGGAAATTTACTTAATTTAACAGCCAGTCAGGAGTATTAAAAATTGAATAAGAATATAATAAAATAAGGGATGGCACAGTGGTTTAGTGGTTAGCACGTTTGTTTTCCCCGTGTCCATGTGGGATTTCTCCAGGTTCGCCGTTTTTCTCCCACAGTCCATAAGCACAAATTTAAGGTGGAATGGCTGCTCTGTATTACTCCTTTATAGTGTGTGTGTGTCTGTGTAAGTGGATTGGTGCGTTCTCCACTGCATGGCCATGGTGAACCCCTCATGACCCAAGTATAGGAAAAATGACGCTAATGAATAGATGGATAATAAAATAAGATAAAAATAACTTCCTTTTCTTTTGGTTTTTACCCTTTATTATCCAGTGATCGCCACAGCGATGAACTTGCATGTTATACTTGGCAAAGTGTTTTATGCCAGGTGCCCTTACAGACATAGCCCTAACCTATACTGGGCTTGGAACACACTTTAGAGTAGCCGATTTACCTTAAATTCATGTTTTTGGATTGTGGGAGAAAACCGAAGAACCTGGAGCAAACCTTGTGAACACTGGGAGAACATAGATCATGACTGGAACTTGGAATCCCCAGTACTGAGAGGCGAACCTGTTCACTACTAAGCCACCATGCTGCCCACAAGATAAAAATAAAGTAAAAATACAAAATAAAACCCAATACAATATAAGTAGTGCATTGTTTATAACTTAGACACCTCATGGAGAGAGAAAACAATACAGGAACCCTGTTACAGATTTTTATTCTGACACACTTCACTCTGAGCTTCAAAAGCAACTCAGTTGTGGATTTTACTCCAACCTTCTCTAGTTGAGGAGATGTCACTAAGGACTGGCTTGTAAGCATAACACAAGTCGGGTAACCCACTAAGCTGAAAGCAGTTCTGTCAAACTTTTTTGCTTGATTGTGCTTCCAGTATTAAAACTTTGTGTTCGAGATGAACACTTATAAAAATTCATTACTTATGTTTAGACAAACCATGTTGTTAGTTAGAAAACGCTTCTTAAACAGTCGTATCTAATGTATGGACAGGTTGATGGGTAAACTCCTAATTAAAATAATCATGAACTACATTAAGAGTCAAACTGCACAAAGAATCTCAGCTTGTTAAACAGTTGAAGTAAACATATCAGTGGACTTGAGTCTGTGACTTGAGTTTTTCTTCTGAACATCTCTGAGTTGTTGTACCTTTGGTGAAAAAACAGACAACCCAAAGTTTTAAAGAAGAAAAGGAAGATATAGCTAATTTAATAGTGGGAGTCCAACATGTTATATTAAAACAAAAAAAATGTCTTTAGTGAGCGCAGCACAATGGTATCCACGTTCACCTCTCAGCGCTAAGGATCCAAGTCCGAATCCTAATCTGGATACAGTTTCAGAGTGAACTTTTTTTATTGGATAGGATGAAAAGGACAGACATAAACCAATCATTACTTGACTTTGCTGGTTAGACAAACATATTGGCGAATGAGATGCCTTTTTGTGTCTGCCAAAGAAAAAGTTAAAGCCAATTTATATTTGATAAATTTTATTTGTTACAACTGTGTAGCCAGTGTTCTGACAAGTTGTGCTACCTTGTCGAAATGTGTGCCATACGTACAGTCACTGAAACAAAACAGTAGTTCTGAGTTCTAGACATAACTTTTGCTGAACTTGGTAATTAATATTTAAATGTAAAGCTCATGGAAGGGAAGGACAATGTTATGTAATTAGCCGACAATTGATTTAAGTATCTGCTTTGTAATGATGTCCTATACTGAGAGACTAATTCAAGAATTCAAGGAGACATTATTAGCATTTTCATCGTATGTGGTACATGAGACAAAGACGGCTCATGGACTCAGTTTTACCCCATATTCTTAAGTTAGGACTTAAGTAAAAAAGAGAGATATAAATGCAATACATATGTGAATGTTATATACAATTTGTCTTAGAGGGAGAAGTAGCTCAGTGGTTGGGGTGTTGGACTAACAATCAGAAGGTTGGGGGTTCAAATCCCAGGTCCACTGAAGTTACCAATGTGGGTCCTTGAGCAAGACCCTTAACCCTCATTGCTCCAGGTTTCTGTATCAACCCTGTGTTCTGACCCCAACCAAGTTGGGAAACCTGTAAGTTGGTTTGGATAAAAGCGTCTGCTAAATGTAAATGTAATTTCTGTGTTACAGCTGAAAGCTTTCTACAAATCTCTTATTTATACATACAGAGATCAGGAATACATATGAACTTACCTTTTATAAACGGTTAATATTTTTGGAAAGTAATGTACTCCACGAGTTATTCAAATCAATTTTCTAGCATTCTGTTTTGTCGGACTGATAACAGACATTCAGTTAGCTTCTGGAACTTGAATATGAATCGATTCCCTAAAATGAATCAAACTGAACACAAGCAAATAAGTAATGAGAAAATTAGGAAAGGAGATGGAAGTCCTGTGTTTAAAAAAGGAAAAGTAATTACTGCACCCTCTTTTTCTTCATTCAGTTTTTTCCTTTAATTATAAAGGGGTCGCCACAGCGATGAACTATCACATTAGACTTGCCCAAGTGTTTTACGCCCGATGCCCTTCCTTAATCAACCCTCACCCTCTACCGGGCTTGGGACACACAGACTATGGAAACAATTTAGAGCATGTTTTTGGACTGTGGAAGGAAACCGGAGAAAACCTACGTGGACGAGGAGAGGACAGGGAAACTTCACCCAGATCGGGATTCGAACCTGGATTCTCAGCACTGAGAGGGAAACATGCTAACCACTAAGCCAACGAACCACCCAAAGTAGTTACTGCAACCATTTCACATTTATTCATTTAACTAATATGAAATAAATTACATTATTTGCCAGTAGCAATAAAATCAGTCCAATACTATATATTATGTGAATCTTTATTAATCTGTTGACCTTAAAAACATGTCATGCTTTAACACAATAAACTAGCTTTTTTACCACTGTATTTCTAATATAGGATAATATTATGGTATTTCTCTTACATTTATCAAACATGATAATATGACGTTATCAGGGGAGATGACTGTATATTATAAAATGCACAATCCTGTGAAATAAGACTTCACTGATGGTGGTGGTGGAATGTGGTTTAGTCAGTCACAGCTGTGTTCTGTTCTTACGCAAAACCAGTAAATTTGCCGACTCATTTCGTTTAACTCTTCCACCTAGGTGAAAATGTGGAGTGAATGCTAATGAAAACTGCACTAGACTCTCTCAGATTCAGCACCGCCCCCCCCCCCCCAC
>JAOUQT010151284.1:0-18618 GCA_025769995.1 Xyliphius kryptos | reverse complement strand
GTTGGGTCGGTTAATAAAAGCCAGTTCCGTGGGTAAAACTCCTGTCTCCGGTCCTCATCATTCCTTACCCTGTTACATCCATGTTTTTGGACTGTGGGAGGAAACTGGAGAACCCGGAAAAACCCACGCGGATATGGGGAGAATATTTAAAAAGTCATTTAAAATAAATAAAAATAAATGACTCATTAATTCTTTTAGAATAAACATTCATTTATTCATTATCTTCCGCTTATTCTTTTATGAGGGTCGCGGGGAGGTTCCCCATGCCCATCCAGGGGAGAAAATCTCGGGCACTCGGCAGATATGACAGGGCGCCAATCCATCGCTGGTCACACACTCACACACCCAACCACACACTATACAGGGCAATTTGGAGCATTCAATATATCTTCATGTTTTTGGAATGTGGGAGGAAACCGGAGAACCCAGAGGAAACCCATGCACACACGAGGAGAACATGAAAAATTCACCCAGATTGGGATTCGAACCGGGAATCCCCAGTGCTGAGAGTTGAACGTGCTAACCACTAAGCCACCAATGCGCCTCGACTTAACAGAAATAGAAAAACATTTAGAGTAAATACAAATCAAAGAGTCATTAAGAGTCTATATGAATAAAAGAGTCATTTAGAATTAGTCGACATAAAAGAGTCATTTAAAATGACCAGAAATAAAAAAAGCCATTTAGAGTTAATACAAATAAAAGAGTCGTTTGGTTTCAATAGAAATAAAAAACTATTTAGAATTAATGGAAATAAAAGAATTATTTCGAGCCAATAGCAAAAAAGTTAATAGACATCAAAGAGTCATTTAGAGTCAACCAAAACAGGGAAACGATGCTTTTCCATCCTAACATCCTTTCACACTCAGTGTATTATTACTATTCATTATGTAAATCTAAACCTCTGTACAGAATCTGAACCCGACAGCTTTACTGCATCCCTGAGCTCAGATGCCTCCATTACAGCTGAACTGACCTCTGCCCTGTACTGTGTGGTGGATTTGTTTCATTCTTAGCATCTCCGCTCCTGATCACAGAGGGCACAGCTGCGATCGATAGCCAGTGGCTCGCTGTCTGTCTGAGTAATTACTCTGTAAATAAGAAGAGTAAAAACAATGAGCTTTGTGTGCAGAATAGCTGATGAGATGCAGATGTGGAGCTGCTGTCTGGGGTGCAGTCTGATCGCCTACTGAGGGCCATTATAAGGTGCACTAACCATTTGGAGATGTTTGCGTGAAAATATTCCCTTCAGGCGAATAACATGGTGATACGCATGACGCAAACGTTGGGTCCTGCGTTTATCTAACTGTAAGTTTGTGAACTGTCTCGTGCAATTATTCGGAGGCAGAAATGCAGCCGTGTGTCTGTGTGGAAATGAATGTGTATTGTGTAGTATGATGTGCATGATTCCCTCCCGAATCAGCTCGCGATTGTTACTTTCCCTCCACAGTGGATTCATTCAGCGTCTCAGAAGCGCAAATGGATGTCGTTTCAGCACCTGCTATTTTTCTCCTCTCTGCCCAGCGCATTTTATTACTGTTATTCTTTTCCATTACGCTCTCTCCCGTTACACGATCGGGTTTTTTTGTGCACTTCCAAATCAGCAGGACTCCAGGTGTGTGTTTCAAACGCTAAACCCACTCACCATAAGGCGTTCTAAATGAAACATCTGTCCCAGGTACAAAAGCGCTTTCTGCCGCCACAGCCGAGTCCATTGTTAATGAGAAATTGAAGTCCACAGGTGGCTCCAGATTTCACAGGCCTCTAATCAGACTCAGACTCGCGGGACGTGATGGATCTGTCTGTCAAGCTTCTGGGAATACCGGAGAAGAATGCAGCCGGCCAGTCGCTGACCACGGGGACCGCGGGGAACATCTGCGATGACGTGTTTATCGCCCACCTGAGTTCTGTCAACACTCCTGTGCTGGAGATCTGCATTGACTTCTTGCGGCTCTTTAAAAAAGAGCCAATTGTTTAATATTTTATTATTGATTTTGATGGAACCCGAGTTCCACTGAACTATTTTTTTAAATTAGATAAATAATTCTGGACCACATCTCTCATTCCTGGGTGGGGTCTGCCCAGCGCCCAACACCTCCCTTTTGGATGGGCATGAGGAACCCAAATTTCTTGCCCATGTTGGTTTTTAATAAATAAACCTTATGAGGACTGGAGCTCAGTGGGGAACTCTGAGGAACCAGGCACCATTTGCACTAGATTAAGGCCATGTTCCATCAGATGTCAACCAGATTCTGATTATTCTTGGATTTAAAGGAGCCAGAGTTTGAGAGAATTGTTTCTTTTTCTTGTTTTTTCCCAGATAATAAGATGATTCTGGATCTTAGCTGGCCCACTTGTCCTGTGGTTTGATGGCTCTTGGTGGTCTTCCCCCAGATTCCATATGTTTAGGTTATTTAAGCTTCTTAAAATAGATTGCTGAAGCAACAGTGGCAAAAAGAAACTCATTGGTTTGCTGTTGAGGAGGAAAACCATGTGAGAACCAAGGCTCAGTGGGACCGCCTCCTCCTTGAGCAACCAGGCAGCATACGTACAAAATTAGAGCCACACCTAAGTTAAAAGTGAGTCACATGTAAGCAGCACTGCATTTTTGCACTTTTGGATCTTAAGAAGGTTCTAAGTAGAGCTTCAAAATGCTAAAAGAAGAAATTGGCGCATTTAAAAGCCAAAATTTATGTAAAAATTTGGATTCCATGTTATGTTCTGTCAAGTATTTATACTGTCAAGGGCTCCTGATGATAAAAGCAAAAAAGCTCACTCACTGACTTCGATCGTGGTAGGATTTTTGAGCTGCATAATCAAGGCCTCTCACAACGTGCCATCACTGCTGTGGTTGATGCTGTAAGACAGTCACTTTGGATTTGTTTAATGATCCTGAAAAAATCAAGTGGTAGACCCAAAAAAAAATCACAAGGATCCTATTTTTCAACAGATCTTAAGATTTTGATCAGGAATGTATATATTTGTATTCCTTAGATTGAAAAAACAATGATTTTGTACCAAATGTTTGATGACATTTGGGTGGACCGCCCCCACATGCAACATGTTCTTCTTCTTAAAGCTTCTTAAAATAGTACTTTGTCTAAACGCATGTTCATGTTGTTGTAAACCTAAATCAACAAAGAACAAATTGAAGCAACACTCTCTGGTGATGACTTTTAAGAATGAAAGAAACCTTCTGAGTACCCAGCGATGGATTGGCGCCCTGTCCTGGGTGTATCTGCCCAGCGCCCGAGACGTTCTCCCCTGGATGTGCATGGGGAACCCCCCCGCAACCCTCATAAAGGAAAAAGCGGAAGATGAATGAATGAATGAATGAATGAATGAATGAATGAAATCTTGTGAGCACCAGGGCTCTTTTTGGAATTCATCCTCCTTGAGCGGCCACGCATCATATGCACCAGATTATCAAAATACTTGATAAAATATTGATCCCCGTGGAAAAATTGCAGAATTTCCTGAGGGCCATGCCTCATTCAAAAGTGGGTCACATGCAAGCAGCACTTTTAGATCTCCACCAGATGTGAACCAACTGAATTATATCTTACAATTGGGTTTTTACGGATAGCAAAATGATCCTGGACCACATCACTCATTGTTATTTAGCCCACCTGCCCCATGATTTGATGACATTTGGGTGGCCACCCCGAGATGCGATATGTTGAAGTTCTTGTGAGGACTGGGGCTTAGTGGGGAACTTCTCCTTTAGCAGCCTACACACCAGATTTGGGCTACGCCTCAGTCAAAAGTGGGTCACATGTAAGCAGCACTGTCAGATCTCCACCAGTTGTGAACATATCATCTATACCATACCTATAAACGCCAAAGCCCTTACTGACTCACTCACTGATCACTCTCCCACATTCCTACAGGGCTGAAACTTGGCATCAGGATTTATTATCATGTCCCTAAAAAGACAAAGCACTGCTTACCTGGTTTGTTCGATATTGTCATTGAATGCAAGACCCCAATGTCACATTGGGGTCTTTGCAAGTACTTACAGATCTGAAAGTTGGCTCATTTATTCCCAATCATGTCTTTTAAAAAATGAACTGGTTTTCACTTTTATAAATGTAATGGTTCATTCGATATCGCCATCAAACGCAAGTTTCCTCCAGTGTCACATCTGGTAGCTACCCTGTCCTTGGGAAAACTAAATGGGTTCTTGCTTTCCTACATTCAATTGCTTGTTTGCTATCGCCTTCGAACGTAAACACCAAGGATGGATTGGGGTCTTGGCCAGTACCTACTAAGCTGAAACTTGTCTCCATCATTCCTTGGATCTTGTCCTTGGAAAACCTACTGATAAATTCATGAAAGAAAGCAACCGCATGGACACCGTAGTCACAACTCACATTTATTTTAGCTTTTTAATTGCCACAAACCTCACTTTGGAATTATATGTTTCATTTAAATACATAAACTCTAAATCCATCACTCATTCAAACACAATTGCGTTTCCACTTTATCGTTGTTGTCAAGCTGTCCATCGTAGCGCAGAATAGATATTCCGCTAGTAACACATAAAGTAATGTAAAGTCTATTTTTCCCACTGTACATACACACAGGGAAATTTGTCCTTCAAATTTAATCAATCCAGGCATTAAAGCACAAACATTTAAGCTACCTACACTACTGAAGTGAGCACACGTGCCCAAAGTGATAGCAGCCCTGTACACGGCGCCTGTTGAGCAATTGGGGTTAGGTGCCTTTCCCAAGGCCATTTCAGCCTTAGGACTCGGTGGGACTGGAAATTGAACCGGGAACCTTTAAGTTCCTTAATCGCAAGCTTTGAACTGCACACATAAGATTTAGAGGTGGATACACTTACGCCTTAGCCAAACACAGATGTGTTTGGTGTTTATCAATGTCCATATAAGCCCCACCTTTAATTTCAGTTGATTATATTACCGAAAAACCCACACATTATTTCATCCCGGACACATACCTGCTACATCCCTCAACTCCGCGGTGTTAAACTGAGGAAGGCCGAATGGATGCGGTGTTCGAAATGATGCGTTCCTTGTTGACACAGAGCACCAATTCATCTGACTTCCACACACACATTCAGTCAGACAGCAAATACACACATCCTAGAATCAAATATTGACTCTGTTGATAAATTAGCTTTCCTGTCACTCCAATAGGAGTAAAAAAAACACACTCACAGCCTAAAAAAAAGGAACAATGATAGCCTCCCATATCTGTGGATACGCTGGTGTGAAACAGCTTTCAATGGCTCAGTCGGTCGGAATGAAAAAAAGAAGCTGTAATCAATTTTGGGATTCTTACTCGCTCGTGCAAGATTGTCTTCCAGTTGGAGGTCATTGAAAAAGCTTCCCCGCCATGAGCGGGTTCAGATGCTACAAAGAGTTATTCATTTCGGGGCAATCGATAAGCTTTTTTCTTGCAGCCTTTGCCAAGCATGAAATGCCAAACACTTTGTCTTATAAGGAGGTACGGCAAGCACACACGGGCCCATGCGGCGGGGCCCGAAACCGTGCAGCTATTGTTGTTTTTATCATCGCTGATGTAGGCGATGAAGCACAACTGAGACATGCTGTTAGGAAATTAATAAATGGCGGGGAGATGGAGCTGCTCCACGGAGCCCGAATGCATGTGGACAACGGGAGGTTAAATATTCATAAGCTTGTTAAGCAGTCTGTCCAAAGTGCCAGAGAAAAAGTTTATTTAGACCAGGATGATTCAGCAGCAGATTTATTACACCTTCCCTGTTTTTTTATTATTTTAGCTTAACCTATGATTAGTTTGTAGGTCTGCAATTACATTCTGTACGCCAGAGGTCATAGGCAGACCGCTGTCCGGACATTGTTTGGTGGATTCAACCGGATGAACTAGTAATGTAATTTTCACAATTTATTGTAAGCGGCGGAACTTCTCTTGTCTTTACGGTCCGGGCTTCGCTGTGCAGTAAAATCACAGCCCAATCGCATACGTTGTAAGATCACCAATGGTGATTTTCTGCCAATCAGATCTGTGCCGATTCGGGAGCATGGCATGCACAGGAGAGGTACGACGCAAGAAGCAACAGATAAAGCAGCAAATAAACTGTTACAATGGGAAATCGAGTTAACAGGAAGACCTCCATTTTATTTACTTTTCTATTAGCACGCTTTTTTGCCGCACTTTTTTTTTTTTCAAAAGCAAGCATTCAATTTAGCATAAATAAAATAAATATTTTATTGGGGCTGGGACGGCACGTTGGCCAATTGCATTCGGGACGGCGTGGAAACCGCTTTATGGGGACGCAGCGCAGTGGCACATTAGCAGGCTAGTAAGCTTATGAGGTTTTGGCGTGCTCGGCAGCTTGCCAGTCTTTGGCGGGCTCAGCGGGATTGGCGCGCTCCACGGCTTACGAAGACACATCAATCTTTGCACGTTCCTCGGTCACCTCACACTCGACAGTAACCTCATCCACACTACACACATCAGGGATCACACACATTTTAGGGAACGATGTCGGACCTTACCCTGACGTCTGGACCAGTTCTTGTGTTTGGGCCTGGGTGTACATTTCCTGTTTTTTTTGCATGGTTGTCACACTTGTGTTTCAGGACATCAAACCAATTTAAATAGTAGTCAAAGACAACACAATAAACACAAAATACAATTTGTAAATGAAGGTGTTTATTATTAAGGGGGGAAAAAATCCTACATGGCCCTGTGTAAAAAAGTGATTGCCCCTTACTGACTGGGCCACCCTTAGCAGCATCAACTGCGACCAAATGTTTGCAATAACTTGCAATGAGTCTTTCACAGCGTTCTGGAGGAATTTTGGCCCACTTATCTTTGCATAATTGTTCTAATTCAGTTACATTAGAGGTTTTTCGAACATAGACTGCATTTTTAATGTCAAACCACAGCATCTCAATAGGATTCAAGTAAGGACTTTGACTAGGCCACTCCAAAGTCATCTTGTTTTTCTTCAGCCTATCAGAGGTGGACTAGCTGGTGTGGTTTGTAAGAGTGTACCTGCAGCCAGGTTCTTGCCATAAGAGTTATGGAGCTCCAAATCAGTCAGCAGCATTCTATCACACTCGCATAGCCATTGGGTCCTCTCGGGTGCTTGGCAGATACACCAAGGACAAGGCGCCAATCTATTGCTGGGCACACATTCACTCACACAGCCACACACACATACACACACTATACAGGGAAATTCAATTCACCTAGAATGCATTTTTAGACTGTGGGAGGAAACCAGAGAACCCGAAGGAAGCGCTGCGAGGGGAACGTGCAAACCACTAAGCTACCATAAAGTAGCTTATATGATTATTTTTTTTAATTTCTATATATATATATAAATATATATTTTTACAAACTCAGGCCAGAACGTGTCTGTCTTGACCCACCAGTTGAGAATCATTAAACGCTAAATCACCAAACATAAAATGCATAAATGTGCCGCCACTTTTCATGTTTTCTTCAGTCAGCTTTATGTTCACTTATTTTTGATTAATAAAACCTGAGGCGTGTAAGCGTTCTGGCTAAAACTGTATATGAAGCTGCACTTAACAACCTGATGGTGTGCAATTGCCCAGAACCCCAGCCTTTAAGCCTTTCCCTTGAAACACTCCATGTGTCACAAAAATCAACAGTAATGGGAACGTTAGAGCCCGGCGAGAGCGCAGTGGCGCTTCGTCCCGCTTCATTCGTTCACTTTATTTTAATTTCGAGCGGAGGCTGGCAGCTAAAATCTTAATTCAGGTAAAACTGCAGCCGCTGTTTGGTTTTGCATAATTAATGTTTTTGTTACTTTCATAATGCACTCTCTTTTATCAACAGGCATAAAAAACACCCCGTTTTAATTTGCCAATTAGCCGGCGAGCCACTGGTCCAATTAATCTTAATGCACTGTCACTCCTGTTAAAGAGGAAATTAATGTTGGGGCCTTCGCCTGCGTGCGTTTCTGCATCGCTTGTTCTGCGTTTGTTCCTTCATTTCTGATGAATCTTTCATTAGAGAGGCAGACAAATGTGTAGATGTGTTTGTGTGTGTGTGTGTGTAATTGAAGTTGACCAGCTCTTCTATCTCACACAGACCTTCCCGTGGTGAACCTCTCTGTGGATCCGCAGCCCATTCTGGAAGGAAACGTGGTGAAGTTCCATTGTTCAGTCAAAGCCAATCCGCCCGTCACTGCGTACAGGTGAGGGTGCATGGTGCCCCGACGCCCCCCTCCTCACTGCGTCAGAGTTCGGACATGATCTAGAGGCTACCGGTGCTGAATTCCAAATGCAGAGTTCAAACAGGTTCCGGTGCACAAGCACAAAGTTGGAGATGAAACGCCGGCCCTCTGCAAAGGAAACAGCTGGATGGGAATCATTGGGGTGTTTATTGTGTGTTTTTGTTGCACCTTGCATCATGAAGTCGTTCCGGTCAGTGACTGAGCCTCTCAAGTCTATAAACTTCTTACAGAGTGCATTTCCTCCTCTCTATTTTTTCACAGTTCCTGGAACCTGAACTGAAGCAATTAACTGCAGTTTTATAAACATAAAGGTTCAGCTGTAAAGGGTTTCTGCTTTTAGGATCTGAAAAGCTACGACAGGACATTTTATATAGAGGACAGTCGTACAAAAAAAAACAATTACAATACTAAAAGATAAGAAGGTTAATACACTACGACAATACTAATACCAATACTGAAGTATCGGGACAGACATTTTAATCAATACATCCAAGTATTTGATTCAGTCTCATTATTACAGACTTATGCCCCTCCCATCCAGGGGAGAACGTCTCGGGCGCTGGGCAGATACACCCAGGACAGGGCGCCAATCCATCACTGGGTACACACTCAATCACACAGTCACACACTCATACACACACTATACAGGGCAATTTAGAGCATTTAATTTACCTTGAATCCATGTTTTTGAAATGTGGAAGGAAACCGGAGAACCCGGGGGAAACCCACACAGACATGGGGAGAACATGGAACATGGAATCCCCAGAGCTGAGAGGCGAAGGTGCTAACCACTAAGCCACCTGTAGAATTTTATGGGAGGCCTAATGGTGTTTGTGCACAAGGTGCATGAAAATGTGACTGGGTAAGTTTAGTGTTACTTAAAATAGGATGTTACTAAAAAATCAGTGTACGGTCACACTGTGAATTTTCCATGTTCTCCCCATGTCCACGGTGGTTTCCTTCGAGTTCTCCGGTTTCCTCCCACAGTCCAAAAACATGGATTCAAAGTAAATTGGCTGCTCTGAATTGACCCCCAATGGATTGGGGCCCTGTCCTGGTGTATCTGCCCAGCGTCCAAAATCTTTTCCCCTAAATGCAACCCTGGTCCCTAGTATAGAATTCAGTGGAAGATAATAAGATGAGATATTAGAGTAATAGACTTCTCATCCCGTGGTCTGTTAATGAGTCCAAATTGCTATATAGTGTGTGAGTGAGTGTGTGCTCAACAATGGATTGGGGCCCTGTTCTGGGTGTATCTGCCTAGCGCCCCAAAGATTCTCTTGGATGGGCATGGGCAGCCTCCCCTGTGACTTGTGACGATTAAGCAGAAGATAATGGATGGATGATCATAAATGTAATAACTTATAAATTTGTAGTGGTAGCACAGTGTCTTAGTGATTAGCATGTTCACCAACAATAGGGAATTCTGGTTTGAATCCCATTCTGGGTGAAGTTTGTTCTCCTTGTGTCTGTTTGGGTTTCCTACAGATTGTTTTCTTCCACAGTCCAAAAGCATGAATTCAAGGTAATTTGGGTGCTCTTTGCCTTCGCTAAATTGCCCCTACATAGTGTGTAAGAGTGAATGTGCCCAGGAACTCTGTCCTGGGTGTATCTACCCAGCGCCTGAATCATTCTTCCCTGAATCCCCATCTCCAGTATGGGATTACGTGCAAGATAATGAGAATAAGATGAGATTAGTTTATAGTCTCTTTAATAATCTAATGTTGTTCTGATGTTCAAAGCGAAAGTCTTCACGGTCACTAAAAGTGTAAACAGTGCCTGCAGCAGTAAGGTTTACACAACCTGTGCTGTTTATGCGGCTGTGTTGTGAGAAGCCTGATGGATGTGCCACAGTGGTCATCACACAGCCAGTTGTCAGTGGGCTCACTGTTCCAGGCTATTGATCTGTGAACGTTTAAGCCGGGACTATTACTTCTTACAGACTGCTGCTCCTGCCCGTCATTAGATCCCTCTCCCCGATGCTGCAGGCTCATTGATTATTCACACAAGCATGGCAGGAAAGACACATTAGCACCTTCCACACGGGCCACTGAAGTTTCCGGGTCAAGAAACTCCCAACGGAACGCAATCCACTCCGAGAGTCACAAGCCTGAGTGCCTGCTCACATCGCCTCTCCACCCGCGCACCGGCACAGCTCGTCTGAAAGCCTCTTAAAGCTTGCCGCAGCCGGGAAGAAATGAGATGTAGTGCACAACCGATGAATCCTGATCTTCTCCAAGCCTGGAGTCATTATAATAACCTCTGTTTAATTAAGTCAGCGGGGAAAACCAAATTATCGATGGCAAGTGGAACGCTTTGGGACAGGTTCCAGCGGGTTAAGACCAATTTTTGTTGACATGAATATTTGAACGTGTTGATCTGATGAAGCCCACGTCGCATGGCTACTTGAAAGGAAAGTGACAGGATGAAACATCACGCATCGATTTACACACAAACGAATCAGTTTGTTTCCGTTATCTCATGGGTCCATGTTCTTCGTGCCATAAACATCATGGATTTGTTTCCATGTGATCAAAACCGAGCCATGTTCAGTAGCCAATAATATACCGGTACCTGTCATAATTTAGTGTGAGCTCCTCGGCCTTCCTTCAATTGATGCTTTATTGCCGATGGTCAAATACAAAGCTTTCTGACATCCCTCCCTTTTCGTGGGGCCCCGTGTGCCAATCAAGTTCCACACCAAACTTACCGTTCAGGGCGTTGCCTTTCTCTTTGGGCCTTTCTTAAACTGTCCCCACAATGCTAGCTGTATATACAGATACCAGCCTCTCAGAAGTAAGCATTTCAGGCGCAGGGCAAATACACCCCGGACAGGGCACAACTTATCACAACACTCACAAACACACAGTTACTATATATGGGCGATTTAAAGCAGCCAATTTACCTGATCCAAAAAATTTTTCCAAGATAAAGAATAAGTTGCCGGATGCTCAAAGCGAGATGCGGAATAAATATTCACTGTGGAGGAAAAAGCACAAAAAACTGGAAGAAGGAAGAGTCGTTTAAAATAATTCTTTAAGACCTCAGGTACAGATGTTGGGTGAGAAGACTTGGCCCCCCAGAAAACATAAAAGGAAAGAAGGAGAGGCATTCCTGATGATCTTAGCGGGTTGGAAAACAGGACATGGCCGGTAAACTCTCTTCACCTAATCTCAGTGGGAACTGATTCGGGGCAAAAAGTGTCACTTCAGAGGAGTGTAATGGAGGAACGCTGATGTGAGCCTGACACGTATTGTGGGTTTAATGCCTGCTGTGTTCAAGAATCAGCCTCGCCTCGTCTGAGCATTTATTCCGGCATCCGGAGCCTCGGGGACGTGGCACACTCCACCCGGCGTTCTCCCTCCCGACGGGAGCTATCAATATCTCACAGGGCGGATGATTTCTTTTCCCGCCGCAGTTGTGTCTCGTTATGAGGTGAAGGACTGAAGACACACAATCACTGCTGAATAATTCAACACGCTTTACGGAAAGATGGGTTTATTGAATTTGAAACTTTAAATCACAGTCTCGACTGAAGTGATGTGGATTAAGTCGTGTTTACGGCACGCTGTCGAAGACGCCGTGGGCCCACTCATCTTTCACACGGCAGACGCTTGGATCGAAAAGCTGATTGGATTCAATTAAAGCAAGGAGGGGAAGCTGTTAAATATCTAACACGCATGTAATCACTTGGCGACCTCCATCCGTCGTTGGCGCTGTAGGAATTTCCCAATAATATCCCAATCAGCCCGTGATGAAACTGAATCCCACCCACTAAGATAAAGCCAATCCCCCATGCCCCCTTCTAGCTTCTCCCGAATAAACTCCCTTAACGTTCACGCAACTATGAAACAACCACTTTTGTCAACTTGTCAGTCAGGAAAGTAGCTGTTGGCTGTACGAAACTTCGCTAGAGGTCGCTAAATAATGTCGTAGCCTAATTTGCATATATATTTTTGTCTCTTTGAAGCTGTAGAATAAAGAAATATTGTCATAAAAAAAAATGTTGATAAAAAAAAAACACTAAATGTGTAAGAACTACAAACAGAACTGAACTTCTCTACTGCTTTATTGAAACCCACATTACAAAAATCATTTTTATGTAAATAACACGAGTCAATGTGGTCTCGGTTGGTAAATGTCAGCATTGCAAATTTGATCAGACTGTTATGTGGGGTGACACTGCTTCTCTATGTTCACTCTTCAACCTTTATCTGCTTTTGGAAGGCAAAGTGACCTTAAAGGAGATGCTTTGGCAGTTACTTAGTGGTTTTTTGTGTGACTCTGACTCCTGATGCTACGATCTGTACGTACGTTAATCCTAATGTGCGAAACATTAGACTCTTCCATACAAACACTACTCCATTTACTCCACATGATCATCCTACACTGCAATTGTGCTCATTCTAAAGCCCATTTTTTTCCCTTCCCATCAAAGAGAAGACAAATAATGGCGCCGATGCCTAAGAACCTCATAATGGCCTTGCTATTATTTTTCTCCCACACAAGACATTTTGTTGATGGCAAAATGAAAAGGGATGAAAATACGGAAAAATGAGATCAGAAACATTAGACGCATACTTGTGGTTTCTGTGCAAATGAGAACAGATCTTAATGTTTTACCTATCGTGTGGTAGAGTTGTCCCCAGGCCTTTTTATAACCTGCCTTCTGTTTCTCCTTCGTTTCTGATATAGATGGGCGAAAGGGGGCACTTTGATCCGGGACGCAGTGGGGGAGATCTACGAGGTGACGGTGGATCATTCATTCTTTACCGAGCCCGTGTCCTGCCAGGTCACCAACACGCTGGGTAGCACCAACATCAGCCGCAACGTTGACGTCTACTGTGAGTTGCAGCTCAAGGTCACCACACATTCAGTCACTTACTTGCTCGTTTCCCAAAGTGCAAATCCTAATTAGGGCGGGGTAAATTCCTGAAGCCTATCCCAACATTGCCTGGACCAAAGTGAGGGCGACACTATGGACACAAGGTGTGCAATCCCAGCGACAGTATCTTTTGTTACACATAGACTCACATGTGGAGAAGATGCAAATTGAATGCAGAACAAACTTGGATCTAATTAAACTTCCTGTGTTGGGAATTGAACCAGGGACCATGAGGTCGCTGGTGGTTGCTTAACCACAAGCCTACAACTTCCCTGCTTTTTCTATAAATTAAAAGTTGATCAGTCAGTCTGGTCACTATGATGACACCCCTACGGTGGAGATAATCCACATATTAGGTAATAGGATGGTGGATGATGTTCAACACTGCAGTGACACTGACACACCAACACCTTGTCAGTGTTCAATGACATCACTTAATCATCATGTAAATTTGAATAATCGCCCATTTTTGTGTTTCACGAGGAAAAAAACCCACTATAAATATGTTAGAACCACAAATGTTAAAACTCAAAATAAATTCAGTTGGGTCTTTTTTTTCTGTCTTTAAATGAAGCCATCACTTCTTAAAATAACTTATGGACTTCAGTACTTTGTCTAGACCGACATTACTTGATTTATTTTCATCTAAATTAGTGGCTTAGTGGTTAGCACATGGTTAGCACGTTCCCCTCTCAGCGCTAGGGATTCCCGGTTTGAATCCCAATCTAGTTAGAGTTTCCATGTTCTCCCCGTATCTGCTTGGTTTACGTCCGGGTTCTTCAGTTTCCTCCCACATTCCCAAAACATGAAGTCAGTGTAAATTGAATGCTATAAATTGCCCTGTATAGTGTGTGCATGTGTGTGTGACTGTGCGAGGGAGTGTGTAGCCAGCGATGGATTGGCGTCCTGTCCTGGGTGTATCTGCCCAGTGCCCAAGATGTTCTCCCCTGGATGGGCATGTGGAATCCCTCCGCAACCCTCATAAAGGAACAAGCGAAAGATAATAAATGAATGAAATTTTAGTTAGCTAGCAAGATGCTAAGTTTTAACAAAGAGGCAAACACTGTGGACAAGATGAGTAAGTGACATTTATATTTACATCCTGCTCTATAAATAGGACGTGGGATCAATGGTGGCTTTAGGCTTGTGCAGTTGCATTGTGGATGTGGAGCGATGTAGCTCTGCTCTGACTGTGCGGTTAAGCAGATTGTTGTGGAACGGAGTTCATAGCAGAATCCACAGCTTGTTGAGGACAGAAACTGAGAACAGAGTCTCCAAAGTCACCCATAACAACAAGAAAATAAATACGAAATTCTTCGCCAGTCGGTTTTTTATAAAATATAAATCACTAGAAGGTCAAAAAAGTCTCTAAATATAGAGAAGTCACAGGGTGAGTGAAGTTTTTTCATTTTGTCTTTTTCAGTTGGACCTCGTCTTGCAGCAGAACCTCAGTCCCTGCAGGTGGATTTGGGCTCAGATGCTGTTTTGAACTGCGCTTGGATGGGAAACCCCTCGCTTACCATCGTGTGGATGAAGCGTGGTCAAGGCGTGGTATGGACCTAATGATTCGCATGCCAATTGAAATGAAACTAAGAAACAGCGAGAATTGAAAAGTCTTCAGTAAAGAAGCGTATTTATAATCAGCACAAATGTGAGGCGTGAAGTTTTTGTCGTCTCTTTATATTTGGAGTTGACACGTCCTTGTTTTTGTTGCAGATTTGTAAACATGTGTTCCATATGTTGCCGCTGGCAGGTCCTATTTCAGGAGTTCAGAACATCTGCCTTTTATTAGCGACGGATCCGTAGTTGCGCAAAAACAAATAAGTGAGAAAAACAAGTCAGATTTTAGATTCGCAAACAATCTGCTCTCTGTGCAGGTGCTCAGCAATGAGAACACGCTGACACTGAAAGCCGTCAAACCAGAGGATGCTGGGAAATATGTCTGCAGAGCTGTGGTGCCTCGGGTTGGAGTGGGCGAGAAGGTGGTGACTCTCACGGTGAATGGTGAGTACAGTTGTGTAGGACTGAAACGTTCTGGGGTTGAAGGCTAGATGTTTTATATGTCATTTCTAAGCCCACCCATCCACCCAATAACCCACTCATCCACCCACCCTACCAACCATTCTCCCACCAATCCTTTAACCAACCCACCAAGGCTTTCAAATCTACCAACACTTCCACCTTTCCTCCAACCTACCCACCCATCTTCCCACCGACCCATCCACCAATCTATCCTCCTGTCCTCATCTCCACCATCACTGTGTGGTAGGCAGGAGCTACCACCAGTGACAAACAGAAACTACAGCGCATTGTGTGCTCTGCTGACAGACTATTCGGACCAGAACCTCTCACGATAAGAATAGTTTTATCCCCTCTGCTGTTGGACTCATTACCAAAAACCCCAAGACTGAACAATAACCCCAAGACAATCAACACCCTTCACAAACACTCATGACCCTATTTATGCATCTGTCTGTCTGCACTGACCATTGCACTGTAGAGGTTGAAGCTTTTTTTTTCTATTTAACAGTTTGATTTCATTCTGTATAAATGTTTTGGTACAGTACCTCAGCAATTTCCTAATTTTGTGAACCTGTTCACTTATGTGGCAATAAAAACTTTCTATTACATTTTATTATATTCCTTCCAACCTGCCCTCCTACCCATCCTACCACCAACGATCCTTCCCACTCAACCACCATCAACCACAACCACTCACCCATGACCAACCAATACCATCCACCCACCGACCAACCCAACTCGCCACCCGACCAACCCCACCCAACAAACCACCAACCACCCCACTCACCCTACACTCACTTGTTTCGGTGCCTAAAATCTAATCTGCCGTGAATTCCATCATTCCTTTAAAGTGATCAATAGATAATCAGCGCTGTTCCCCTAGAGTTCTATAACACCTTGTGGACTTTGTAATTGATCTCAATGTATCGATCAGCTCCCTCTGTTCGGGGAGGGGGTGGAGCCTTTCAGAGAACGTGATGGTGAAACTTAGTGCATGTTGTGCGTGAGTGGACTGGTGTAGTGCCTCGCTAAAGGGCAAGTTTTCTGCTCATTCGAGCATCAGATATGGTCCTGCTTATTCAGGCGTCGGATGAGAAAAGGCTCGCGGCGTCCGTTCGGCCACTTTTTGATAGAAAACCCGGCGCCTTGAGCCTCCGCAATAACACTGCTATTTCTTCAGTCTGGCAATAAGTCGTTTTAATGTGTTATGAATTCTTTATCTGCTCCTAACCCCCCCCCCCCCCCCCCACCACCACCACCACCACAATCACTCGAGGGACTGGTTGCTTGATTTGTGTGAGGGACACTCATGACTTCTCCATCAGACGATTAGCCTGTAATGCTTTGCCCAGATATTTGCAGATCTTTACTTGGGGTGTGGGTCAGCCTCCATTGCAGCCGCCTGAACGGTCCGTATTAGAGGGATTATCCACACGCGGGGAAAACATGATTACAGACGTAATAATGAGTGATTAGGAAAAAAAACACCATAAGGATTCCTAATGTGGTCGAATTGGGGAAAATAGATTGTTGATAATTAGAGCATCTGTGCAAAATGAGGCCAATAATGTGATGACTGGAGGAAAAGAAAAGACCCTTTCTTCGTGTGACTCTCTGCATCAGTCTGATAAAATTAGCAGTCAGTTAAGTCTGTTTTTTAAGGTGCACATTGTGAGGACCACTCATTAGTCACCAAAACAGCAGACGAGTGATGTTGGTTGGAAAACAGCCATAACATAATTTAATCTCAGAACGTATGGAGAAGTGGAATCACACACCCCCAAACACACACCCTCTTCCCAGTCATCATATCACCTCCACTTTGTAGTTCTACAGTTCATTCATTCATTATCTTCTTCTGCTTATTCTTATATGAGGGTCATGGGGGGTTCCCCACCCCCATCCAGGGGAGAATGTCTGGGCAGATACACCCAGGACAAGCCGTCAATCCATCGCTGGGTACACACTCACTCACAAAGCCACATACACACTAAATGGGGCAATTTAGAACATTCAATTTACCTGGAATCCATGTTTTTTGGATGTGGAAGGAAACCGGAGAACCCGAAGGAAGCCCACGCAGACACGGGGAGGACATGAAATTCAAACCGGGAATCCCCAGCGCTGAGAGGCGAACGTGCTAACCACTAAGCTACCGTGTTGCCCAGTTCTACAGTTACATTCTGTAATTTGTTTCTATAAATATTCTGTAAGTCCCCCTGTTAGTCCCTTTTTTCTCTGATGATCAGGACCATGGACAGAGTGGGAATTTTGAGAGTGGTGGTTAATCGCCAACACTGCAGTGATGGTCCTGTTGGTGGTGATGGTGTGTTAATGGTGGGGTTATCACTCTGAAGGCTGGCGGTTCAAATCCCATCTCCACTGAATTTACCAGTGTGGGTCCCTGAGCGATGCTATTAACTCTAAATGCTCCAGGTATTCTGACCCTAATCATCAACATCAAATGAAAGTGTCTGCAAAATGGTAGAATGGCTCAGACACAGCAGTGCTGTTGGACTGAGAATCATCCACCAATCAGAGCAAATCACTCCACCCCCATGCTGCAAAAACTGTGCAGCAACAGATGACCTACATCTACAAAGTGGTGAAATTAAGTGGCTGTGGGTAAAAGTGTACAGTGATGGGATACAGGTTTTTGATTATTCACTGGAACTGAACTGTGGAAATAATATTATTAGAAGGCAGCACTGTGGCTTATTTTTGCCAACCAGCAATCAGGTTTGAATCCCAAAGTGGAGTATCCATGTCCTCCCTGTGTCTGTGTGAGTTTCAGGGTAAATTGGATGCTTTAATTGCCCCTATATTGTGTATGTTTCTGGGTGAGTAAGTGTGTGTGTTGGTCTAGTGATGGATTAGTGCCTTGTCCTGAGTATATCTACCCAGCGCGCCCAAAACCTGTATTCTCCCCTGGATTGGCATAGGGAACCCCCCATACCTTGCAGCTTGTAACTTAGTCCCTGCTATAGAATAAAGCAAAAGACAATGAGATAAAAAAGAATAAATCATTAATAAATTTAAATATTGATGGATTCTAATTCTTTTGCTTGGTGGAGTACACAGGGCAATAAAAGTTTTTTATTTATTTATTTTATTTAGTAGAAATTTCTATTTTTTAGTTGTTGTTTAATTGTACAATAAGGAACAGCTGCTGGTTGCCGCTCTGTCGGTCGGTCTGTCTGTCGGTCTGTCTGTCTATCTGAACAAACCCCTGTATGTGTAACACAGGGGTTGGACAATGAAACTGAAACACCTGGTTTTAGACCACAATGATTGATTAGTATGGTGTAGTGCCTCCTTTTGGGGCCAATACAGCGTCCATTGGTCTTGGGAATGACATCTACAATTCCTGCACAGTGGTCAGAGGCATTTGAAGCCATTCTTCTTGCAGGTAGTGACCAGGTCACTACGTGATGCTGGTGGAGGAGAACGTTTCCTGACTCGCTCCTCCAAAACCCCCCAAAGTGTC
>JAOUQT010150697.1:0-18626 GCA_025769995.1 Xyliphius kryptos | reverse complement strand
CCCACCCCCCCTTCCTTCTTTTTGTCATTTTGCACATTTAGTTCATCTGGTTTAACTTCTTGGCTTGTTGTCCACCATATACAAACTCCGAAGACTACAGGGCGTGACTACATTAAAGTTAAAAGTGGGAAAACCATCGATAATCACACGTTAAGAACTTAACTTAAGCCATATTTACAATTTTATATTAGGTGGTGCTAAGCTTTAAAATCAATAAATAGAAAATGTCTGAGCTCCAAGTAAAAGATCCAAAGAGAGGCATGTTTTGCTTTTTTAATAGAAAGCCATATGTTCTGCACATCATTAAGACATCCTGGCGCTGGAGAATTTTAAGTATTTGTTAATTACCCGACGTGACGACATGAATCATTCCACAATATGGAAAGCATTACATAAAACATACCTCAGAGCATAGCTGATCAGAAAACTTATACTGAGAACTTATTAAATCAGGCATTGCTCTGAGGATGCAATAATCCTCCACCGAGAGACGCCATGATAAATAATGCCTTGTTTAGAGGAATGCCAGAAAAGATGCTCAAGATTGGCGCGCTGAAGGCATTTGTGCGGTTTAGTCCGATATTGCCATGCATTCATTCAGCACCATGCACCGCAGAGGAACTCCAGAATGCAGAGGTGCTTACACACACACACACACACACACACACACACACACGCACACACACACACACACACACACAAACACACACACTCAAACAGGGTGAAGGGGGATGTGGGATGTTTCTTACAAAGATAACCGCTTCCCACGTCCCACCTGCCTTCCCGCCTTTGCGCAGCGACTACGCCGTTTGCTTTGTTCAATCAAACCTTCTGAAGACCGCAGAGAAAAAGCAACGAGGCTGAGTGACAATATGACAAATGACATCAGAAATAATGATGAGAAATTCTTTATTTTGTTTATAGCCAAAGTTATATAGACCCTGGATTATTTACAAAGAGGCAAAGTTGGGAAATCAGATCAGGGATAGCATGGGGTGAACACACAGATCTGCCCCCGCATACGGCACCAAAGTGACAACCTCATCTTGGACAGGTGTATTTATTTTTGAATTCCCAGCTCTGTCTTCTAAGTACACCTAAGGCCCCATGCCATGAGAACTATCAATTATATGATCTGCTCTGAAGGGGGGTTCTTTAATTTATGATCAAAGAAATTCATTCATTATCTTCCATTTATTCCTCTATAAGGGTTGCGGATGCTATGCCCACCCAGGGAAGAACATCTTAGGCGCTGGGCATATACACCCAGCACAGAATGCCAATCTACTGCTGGGCACACACTCACTCACTCACTCACTCACTCACACAACCACACACAAACACACACTATACGGGGCAATTTAGAGTATTTAATTTACCTTGAATCCATGTTTTTAGAAATGGGGAGAACATGAAAACTCAATCCAGATCAGGATCCGAACCAGGAATCCCCTGCACTGACAGGCAAATGTGCTCACCACTAAGTCACTGTGACGCCCAAGACATACACAAACCAAATATTAAAAGTAAATCACAGTAATCAAAGAACAAAAACTTTAAATTCTTTTATAATAACTTTTTTATTTTATCTTAAACCTCAATAATTTGGGAAACAGTACAGCTTTTCTTCAATGGATGGATCTGTGCTCATGAAATTCAAACATGTCCAACATGTAAAAACAGCTCCCATTTTGGGATAATGACCCATGTGCATTTTGGTACGCCTCTGAGATCTGTTCTGCACATGCATTGGGGTGGGGGGGGAAAGGACCCAAGTGTTAAACAGCAGCATTTCTAAAATTACAATCATGTCGCATGGTGCTCGTGGACAGGACAGATTGCAATGACGTGATGAGTAACCATGGATAATTGTGCAACAAATAAAGGTAAATAGAAAACAATGCAAAATAATCCAAACTGAATAACGAGCTCAGAAAGGGAGGTGAGGAGGAGCGAGAACACTTCAGATTCTTAATCCACTCTTAATTCATTAGCGCTCCTCAAGAGTCATTCAGTCTTAGAGTTTGGGGTTGGCATCCAGAAAAGAATGGCTTTTGTCTGCCACTGATGTAACATAACCATCACGCCGTCAGTAAGTTCACAGGTCATCATGGTAATATTCCAATCATGTGACGGGAAGGGGAGAGGGCTGTGGATGGGAACGAAGGCAATCCAATTCTGCTACATCCTGCAAAAGCAAGAAAAAGACATATGAGCAAAGTGTTAACTGGATATAGGAAGCCCCGTCAGTTAGTACTTCTGAGATACCTCATGTTACAAAACATTTTATTGCTTGAGGGAGGTTAATGCAGTTGGATGGAGTTTGGTTCTCGATAGTTGTTGAGGAAATGTACAGCCACGTCCTTAAACAATTTCCTGACCTTCTCAGATCCTACCAGCAGATACTTTAGGATATATTGATTTGTGATGCAACAAAAAAATCTTTTTTAAACTTGGGAACACATGTCTCTAATAACGAGGACCTTCATCCTCCATGTGAAG
This sequence comes from Xyliphius kryptos, assembly GCA_025769995.1. NCBI lineage: Eukaryota > Metazoa > Chordata > Actinopteri > Siluriformes > Aspredinidae > Xyliphius > Xyliphius kryptos. The sequence continues at coordinate 16,124 of JAOUQT010150697.1, read as the reverse complement.
ATCAATAGTATTTTTTTTTTAGTGGAGGCACAAATGTCTTTGTTGGGTCCATGGGTGATTTACATACAACATTTCTTTGCCCTGAAGTCACCTCTGACCATTAGACCCGTTAATTTAAGACTGCTTGTTACAATTTACAAATAAGATACGTAGGATTCGCCCAAAACGCTTTTTTGACTGACGGCCTCCAATTAAAGAAACACAATTTTTTTAAGCTCAATTTTCATTTCAGAGTGCAGGGATGCCATCGTCACAACCAAAATGCAGTTATTGGACTACTTAATGAGCTGTGTCTTTGTCAGAATTTAAATATAAACGTTGAGGGTGACGTCATAGAATTCTATAGTATCTTCGGAAACAGGCAGCACAGTGGCATAGAGCTGGGGATTCAGGTTTGCATTTTAATCTAGGTCAAGTATCCATGTCTTCCCCAGGTCCATGTGGGTTTTCTCTGTGTTCCTACAGTCCAAAAACATTGATTCAAGGTGAATGCTCTAAATTGCCTCAATGTAGTGTGTACCCAGGGATGGATTAGCGCCCAGTGCACGAAACATTCTTCTCTGGATGGGCACGAGGAACCTATGTCCCAAATATAGGATTATGAGTAAAATTATGAGATAAGATTTTTGAAAACATCTTAAACAGGATGCCAGTCCATCACAAAGCATATGTATTATCATTTATAAACTTTGTTGTTGTCTATTGTCCTGAAACTAGTTGCTGTATAACAGTGCATGCAAAATGTCACTGACATCTATCCATCCATCCATTATTTTCTGCTTATTCCTCTACTTGGGTCGTAGTGGGGTTCCCAAGGCCCATCAAGGTGAGAACATCGCAGGCACTGGGCAGAAACACCCAGTACAGGGGGCCAACCCATCAATGGGCACACATCCACACACACTATACAGGGCAATTTAGAGCATTCAATTTACCTGGAGTCCATGTTTTTGGAATGTGGGAGGAGAACCCGGAGAAAACTCACATCGACATGGGGAGGATATGGAAACTCCACAGACCGGGAATCCCCAGCGCTGAGAGTCAAACATGCTAACCACTAAGCCACTGTGCTGCCCACAAAATATCACCAAACATTTTTTTAACATCATCGGTGAGGGGCAGCATATCATACAGAGGAACTGATGCAGACTTACCAAACAAGTGCCCTTGAAAATGTGCCCGAATTCGGTATTTGAGACCATTTGACTTTTAAAGTAAACGGTGCATTTGGAGCAAACTTGGATGTTGACTTGCAGTCAGAGGTTTGATAACCTGTGACTCCACAAAGTATGGCTTTTAAAATGCTCATCCTTCTTGTTCCTCCCTCTCTCTCTCCCTCTCTACATTTCGCCCTCAGCTGTTAGCCACTCACCTAATGAGTAACACCTTGAGAAAGTATGTAGGTGCTTTTAGGTTGGTAAAGAAAAGCCCACACACTCTAAGGACACGTGTGCATTTTTCAGACTAGTCATTTAACGCACAATATTGGGCTAAAAGGCCTCCCACATAAAGGAGATATGTGAATAGCAGCACTTTATTTTATCTTTCTAAAAGCCATTCAGATTCCCTGAAATAAAAAGTATAAAGGTTATATGGTTTGAGATTTATTATCTTAATCTCTCTGTGATTTTTGTTTCTCTCTGTTTCTTTTATTCCACAGTCATATCTGACTGCTCTGAATCCCTACTGCCACCAATGCCTTCCAGTTAATCCTCTACAAGGGTCGCAAGAGGGTGGGTGTTTTGGGTTCCCATGTCCATTCAGGGAGAAATACTTTGTGCACTGGGCAGATACACTCAGCACAGGGCACCAATCTATTGCTGGAAACACACTCTCTCACACAGACACACACATACACACTACATAGGGGCAATTTAGATAGTGGCAATTTACCTTAAATCCATGTTTTTGGACTGTGGAAGGAAACCAATGAACCCAGAGAAAACCCACACGAGCACGGGGAGAACATGGAAACGCCACCCAGATTTAAAATCGAACCTGGATCCCCAGCGATGAGAGGTGGTTGTGCTGCTTGGGTAAAACATATTGCCTTTGAGGGAACTACATATCCAAGTCGAAACTCCACCCAGATCGGGATTTGAACCTGGATCCCAGCACTGAAAGGCGGATGTGCTAACTGCTACATCACTATCCCACCCACTTACTAATATGTATTTGGAGTTAATAAGTCTGAGAGCATACTCTGCTGGTGTGATGTGATGCACAAAGATGTCATTAGTCGTTTGAAGCGCCGTTTGTTCTTCAACATCACTTTACTCTTTTGGAACACATTACAGTACAACTCTCCAACTTTTGACTGACACTCTCTTGAAATGTATATTTAATGACGCTTTGTGATGACTCACTGCGCAAGAGAATTACGATATCTGGGGGAGAATCTGCTGGAAGTTACGAAGCTGTCCTTTAATCCAGTTTGCATTGATTTACATGGCATTCGGTGTCGACTCGAAGCATATGACGGAAAATGAAATATCCTTTATTTGCCGTTTGATGATTCGCTTCTGTAAAAATGCTCCAGTGGCATCACCTACCTTGCTAGGCAGGGTGTCTTGTGATACTTTATTCATAACACTCTTCTATTTAAACACCCCTGCTGAACAGGCAGACGTAATGAGGGCCAGACAAGCCGCCAATTACTGAGCTTGGGTCCGTCGCTGATGACTTCTGACCCTCTGGGTTACCGGAACAGCAGCCCCTCTTCTCAGGAGCGTAATTAAAAGGAGATGAGTGATGACACTTGTCATGAGAGAAACGGAGAGCCAATAGTGGGTCAACGTTTACCCCCGAAAGCGTGTGACTTACTTTGATGGCTTTAAAGCCGCAGGTATGAATTAAAGGCAGGATTTTTCCCTTTGCACTTTGCTCTTTCTGTCTCAAGCTGTTATTATAGAGGCTTTAATATCAGAGTGGTATTGATTGCAGTCTTTACAGTTATCATGTAAATAATTACTGGTTGGAGATATAACCGTAATGATAGACTAGAGACAGAGCTTCAGCCTGTCAGATATTGCAGGAGAACTGGGTGACATCAGAATTCATTCGAAACTGTTTGGCTTCATGAAACTGTCCTAAATATGATGAGTTTTAAAGTAATACGGTTTGTTTAGCTGATTACTAAAGTTGCTAAAATTTTAAAACCTGTTTCAAACTAGTAACTTATAAACAACCAGGTGTAGCAGTACTTAAGTACCCATACTTAAGTAAAATTACTATTATATTGTAAAATAATTACTTAAGTAAAAAAAAAAATGTTGCATGTGTTGGGCTGAGCTGTGGGAACTTAGACGGTGAACTTGAATCGCAATATGGAATGGATCTTGGAAAAACTCACGGCTCTGCGTTCGGGTTTGGAGGATTGGGAAGCCAGGAGTCAGCGGGCTGTTTCCAGCTGATAAAGAGGCCTGTCAAGACAAAACTGTCTACAAGCTGCTGTTCCCCGTGCTGGCTCCCCGTGCTTTTAGCTGGCCTTGAGGGGCAAGCTGTTTTTAGTAAAATTCCACTGAACAAATCTCACTATGGTTCCCTGGCGAACTGCCCCACCCCTTTGATGGACTTTTCCTAAAATTTTTCTGATATTGTACACAGTATTTATAGCTTTTTGTTATGTATACAGCTTGAAACTGCTCCATGAGCACCTCACAGGCTGTAAGATCTGTGCTTGTGTGCCAAAGGTGTTTTTTGTTAGTGTTCCCACACTGTACTCCGGTTGCTGGGTTTTCTCTCTCCATATTCAGATTTTTCTCCACCTAAATTTCCCCACTGTGTGAATGATAAAGGAATATTATATCATATCTTTTCATTCCATCCAATCACACGTTCACTCCCCCCGCCAATCCTCCCTCATTTAACATCCATTAGTAATTAGCTGTATAAGCGAAGTAAAGCACACAAGTATCATTGTGGCATGGTGGTGCCGCAGTGGTGTGGTGGTGCAGTTGCCTCACTGGGTTTAATTACCAGTAAAGATAATTTCACATTTACATTTACATTTGGTCATTTAACAGACGCTTTTATCCAATGCAACTTACAGGAATTGGAACTTGGTTGGGGTCACAACACAGGGTTGATGCAGCAGCCTGTAGCTATGAGGGTTAAGGGTCTTGCTCAAGGAGCCAAATGACTTTAATGGACCTGGAATTTGAATCCACAATCGTATGATTGATAGTCCAACACCCTGACCACTGAGCTACCTCGCCCACCGTACGGATAAAATAACAACAGAAGTTAAGGAGGAACCACATAAACATCACATAGTAGGGGATTAAGCGTAAGATAATGAATAGATAAATGTAATAGTTTGTACCTACAGGATTGTGTCACTTTCATGATATAATTGTGTAAAAAACAATAAAATTATGTGAATTTAAGTGGAAAACCCTCCAGCATGGTGGCTTAGTGGTTAGCACGTTCCCCTCTCAGTGCGGTTTCCATGTTCACCCTGTGTCTTCGTGGGTTTTCCACGGGTTCTCCGGTTTCCACCCACAGTCCAAAAATATGGATTTAAGGTAAATCAGCCACTCTAAATTTTTCCATATTTTTTTATGTCCTAAGCCCAGTAGAGGTGAGGTTTGTGTCAGGAAGGGAATCCAGCGTAAAACACGAGTTCATTGCTGTGGCAACCCCTGAATAATATAGTATGTAGAGGGAGGGTTACTGTAAATCAGTAGAGCTCTAGATTTATTTGAAACACTGACATGATTCGTATAGACTGCAATAACTGAAGTAACGCTGAGTGGGGACGTCGCTGCCGGTGGTTGAACACAAAATGAAAAATAAAAACAGGTCAGGATTAAAAGAAAGGACAAAAAAACATAATAAAATTCCAAAATGAACATTTTTATTGTCGTCATTTCATAAAGGATGAGTGCAAAGAAAAACGCTTGTGATGAATATCGCAGTCACTAAGCTGTGCACCATAAGGCATCTGTCAGTACAAGCATGTACACACACACACACCCACACACACAAACACACACACACACACACACAGCTACAGCCTACAGTACTGTAACATAATAATGGAGAAAGTCAACCGAAATCTACACAATTAAAAAGAATAAAAAGGTGGAAACCAAAGAAAATCGTAAAGAAACCCAGGAATTAAAAAACGAACACACTTGGCACGACTCGTACGTTCATTGTGGGATGGAAGTGGCGAACACCCAAAGAGCGGGATGAAAGGGAAATTAATTTACAGCAATGGACTTTAATTGAGGTGAACAGGCTTGGCACGGGTGAAGACTATTGTTGACGAGCATTCCACACTTGGCATCCATATGCCTTTAATCAGCTGTGATTTTAAATATGGAGTATATAACAGTGTATATAATCATCACAAATATGGTCTGAAACATCTATAACCGTACGCAGTTCGATGCATTTCATCCACGATCTTATTCTTGATGAGTCGTGACGCATAGTAATAATAATAATCATAATAATATAGATAATATTCTTTATAACCACTATAAATCACATGGTAAATGATTCGCGGACGTGTTTTTAATTCTTTTTTTCTTGTCTTTTTTTTATGTTTCTCCCATGGGTCATGCATTTCAAACTTTTACGCTGTACAAATATAAATGACCCACAAGACGTTCTCAGTCGATTCCAAAATCGACTCAGCGGCGATAGATCTAGAAGCGGTTTGAACTCGGTGTAGGCTTGGATTGTCTGCATTCGGTATATGGTTGCCGTGACAGCTGAAAGCAGGTTGAGCGGGCCTTTACAAGCTGTACATAGCCAACGTCACCGAGAGCGAAGTATGGAATGGTTTCCTGCGAGTGCATTTTGACGCTTGCATGCAACAGTCATGGCGTCTGGTAAAATACAAGTTCGCCACCACTTTAGTACGTAGACAAAATCCTCTTGGTGAAGGTGTGCCGACATGTTCGAACACGTGCAGTCGCATTCAGTAATGCAAAACCACTATAACCATTGCGACAGCCTATAAATAGGTTCTGTGCCTCCAGTTAGAAAATAAGTAATAATTCTATCACTGAAGTGTCAGTATTGATGCGTAGGACAGGAATAAACAAGGAATCGCGAGTTTAAAAACCAGGTGCCCGTTTTTTCTGCTCTGGATGAGGCTTCCCAGTTTGTCCGGAGTTGGTCGCCGTCGACACACGTTTGCCCCACAAAAAAGTAAAGATTTGTTTAGTAAATGCCACGTTAACGGCAGCGACACAGCTGTGACATACAAAACATCAGCGACTGGACTTTAACCAAAAATTAAATAAACGAAAGTTTATCTCACAGACGTCAAAGTAAATACATTCAGTCCAAGACGCAACGTTCTCAGAGAAAACAAAAAATGCGCAAAAAATATGAACTTACAGACGCACAGAGGTCACACAGAAAAAAATAAAACAAAATCTGTGTTTGTTCACATCATCGATGCGCTCAACCATAAAAAAAAAAAAAATAAATAAATTAAATAAAAAATTTGAAGAATTTTCTTACAGACATACAGAAATTAAAAACAAATATATTCGTTTGCACCAAACAGATCCAACAGAATAAAATAAGAAGGAGAACATAGCAGAAATTGAGAGATGGGTGACGGGGTCCTTTAAATGTAATGGATCGATAAACAGGAGAACGTGGTGGTGCTAGCTGATTGATGGGAATGCAGTCAGATCGCTTTAGTTTCACCCAGGGGGCGCTGTCTAGAGCACTTGTATGGCTCGTTACATCTCCGGATACGCTTTACTCGCAGTGTTTGTTTGTTGCTGATGATGTTGGGTTTTTTGTTTTGTTTGTTTGTTTTGTTTTTTTTTTGTTTATGAGCAGAGCTCATTTGACATACTCAGCTGATTTCCAGAAGTGGCCTGGATGAGAGAGGCGCCGGTTGCGTTTGGGCAGTTTCTCCAGCAGCTCCACCAGTTTGGAGAAGCTGGGTCGCTCTTCAGACTCCTGAGCCCAGCAGAACATCAATATGTCCTGAAAAGATGTGACAAAAGGAATCGTTTGGTTCAGGTCAAGAATCATTTCACGTCAGAATTTAATGTTGAGGCCTTGACGGTGTAACACTCCCCGAAAGCTCTTCATCCATAACACTGCCAGAGCGCCATGGCAACCACGATTACGGACATCACAGTTCTGCAGGATGACCTCACTGAACTGATATAAACAACTAGCTGTCTTACACGTTCTATGTGGCGAGCATTTTTACAGCATTTTTCATTGACGTCACTTACTGATTAGCTTATTTGGTGAGATTGTTCAACTGTTGTTTTTATGAAGCAAAGCGGTGCTACGGATTCCCTCCACTATACCTGTGCACCACTTACTATAAAGATAACACATGGCAAGCATCCCGCGTCATCTCCTCCACTCTACCCGCACACCAATCGCTATAGAGATAGCACATGCCAAGCGTCCTGCGTCAACCCCCCCCACGCCACCATGCGCCAATCAGTATAAAGATAACATATGCCAAGCGTCCCGCGTCATCCCGCCACTCAAACCACACACCAATCGCTTTAGTGATAACACATGCTAAGTGCTCGCATCATCCTCTTCACTCTAACTGTGCACAAATAGCTATAGAGATAACAAATGCCAAGTACCCCACGTCATCCCATCCACTCTACCTGCGCGACAATTGCTATAGACGCCCTGCGTTATTCCCCCACTCTACCCGTGTGTCAATCGCTATACAGATAACAAATGCCAAGCACCCCACGTCATCCTCTCCATTCTACCCGCTCACCAATCAGTATAAGGATAACAAATGCCAAGCACACTACGTCATCCCCTCCATTCTACCCGCATGCCAATCGCTATAGAGATAACACACGCCAATCTCGCTGTCATACCCTTCACTCTACTCGCGCGTCATTCGCTATAGAAATAACATATGCCAAGCGACCTGCATCATCCCCTCTACTCTACCCGTGCGCCAATCGTTATAGATAAAACACATGATAAGCGCTCTGTGTCTTCCGCTCCACTCTACCCGCATGCCAATCGTTATAGAGATAACATATGCAAAGCGTCTCGCGTCATGCCCTCTACTCTACCCACGCGCCAATCTCTATAGAGATAACACATGTCAAGCGGTCTGTGTCATCCCCTCCACTTTCCCCAAGCGCCAATCACTATAAAGACACACGCCAAGCGCCTAATTATGTAGATTTTTTAAAATGGACACTTGATCTTTGTACAATCTGTACACTACACAACCTACCTCGGACCTAACAAGGTTTCTTCCTTAAAAAGAAAATGTAACAGGGAGTTTTTCTTGCCACTGTTGCTTGCTCTTTGCGGGTTCAGACATGGTAAAGTTGCTTTGTGACAATGTACTATTGTAAAACAGACTATAAAAATAAATTAACTTGAACTTTAACTCGAACTCAAAGCATTATGCAGTTCCTCTACTCACAGATATCTCCTTGCCCATGCCGATCTGAGTGAGGTTGGGTCTCATGCCGCTGCCCACTTGCCAGATGATCACCTCAGCTGGTTGGTTCTTGAAAGGCCATTCCCGCGCATGCAGCTCATACCAAATGGTCCTGAAACCCAGACAGTCCAGGGTCTTGTTACATCGCACACAAATACAGTGCATTTTATTAAATGTGTCTCAAATAACGACGTACATCACATTTAATAAAGAAACTCCGGGTTTATGTTTTTAAACTTTGGTTGCGGTGTGACGTGGGTGTGTGAGCATCAAGCAAACACACGGGAGTCTTTTCCCATCCCTGGGTGCACCTCTTTCGAATAATTGATTGAAGAGTCGGAAGGGGGTCCTTCTGTGAAATACTCTGTGCAAGATCATGTTGAGATTTGTTTTTACCATAATTAAGGTTTAATTACGCCTAATTAAAAATCAGTGAGTCAAGTGTTGTCATTGAGCTAACAGAACCTCGTCTCCTCCATCCCCTCGGGAGTTAAAAATAACCCGCGGCCTGATGAGTAGCAAAGGGTCCGACTGTTCTGAAAAATTCTGCTGATATTCGTGACGGATGTCATGATGAATGGGAATTAAGGGGGGGTAATGTAATTTCCCACAGCGCTCAGTGTGTGACGAATCATAAGTTGGCTCTTAAAAGCGGCCGGTCAGCCCTTTTCTAAACGAGCTGCTGGAGACCTCAGGTGAAGTTATAGCTGAATTAACATGAAAGGTTTCGTCATTTTAAATGCTTTCATCGACGTGCAGGTTTTAATCCAGGGGTCATTTACAAAATGTACCGAAAGCCACGAACTGCCTCTATTTCACATCGCTCTTTAATAAAGTAATTAAGGAACAGTATTTAAATCCTGAAAATGTTAGAACGATATCCATCTTATAGATGTGGATGGGGGATGTGGGTGGAGATTGGGTCACATGACTATGGAGGAATGTCCATGAAAGCCAGCACTTTTTTATAAAGTAATAATAACAATAATTTTTTATTCAGCTGTGTCCATCAGGGGTCACCGCAGTGAGAAAATATATCTCACGATCCATACAACCAGGGAGGATGAATTCTCATCTGAGCATTTATCCTCACAAGGTATTTTTCTTATAAAACTAGGGTGGATGGTGTGGTAGGTCAGTGATTGTGTTTTTGTGCTATCAATATGAAGGTTGTGGGTTAAGTTACCACATATGGAAATGTGGATTATAAGTAAAATCTTTAAACAAACTTTTTAGCACCTGTAAACACTGTAGGAGGTTTGAAAATTAAAGGGGGTCCAAACTGGTACTTAATAAACTGGGCGGGGAGAATGCGTATTTTATTTTCATGTGCGTATGTTATTTTTATACAAAAACATATTTGTCTGAGAAAGAGGCCATGTTACCTATGCCAACCCTTGCCATTACACCCAGGACATGGCGCCAATCTATCGTCGCTGGGCACAAACTTACTCACACAGACACAGGCACACTATATGGGTCAATTTACAACAGCCAATTTGCCTTAAATCAATGTTTTTGGACTGTGGAAGAAAACCTGTGAACTTGAAGGCAGACTTCTACCATATCATAATTCAAACCTGGATCCATAGCGCTAAGAGGCGGACATGCTAACCACCAAAGCACCGTGCCCAATTTGCACTCTTGAGCACCTTATTGATTAAAAAAAAAACTAGAGGCGTTCTGATGACTAAAGAGGGTCCAAACTGGTACCAAATGAGCTGGCCAGTGAGAAGACATATTTTATTCACATATATTTATGTATTTTCGTTTCTCACCAGCTACATCCCTGAGATTGAATACTCAAAGCAGGGATCTACTAAATCCCACTTTACTTACAACCCCCTGTTCTAAGCCCCTGGCACCATAGCAGCACCCCCCACAGTAAATGAGAAACGGTTAGCGCTCCTCTTTCACTTCCCCTTCATTGAGTTTCTAAATAAATGCCCCCCCCCCCTGGGCTTCACTGACTTAATTGTGTCAGCGTGGCAGTGTTCACGCAGGCGTCTGACCTCATACCGTATCTCAGTGGATTGGGTTTTTACCCCTAATGATACTGAGCGGATTTTATTAGCATACATGAGAGAAAGAAAGAGAGAGAGAGAGAAAGGTGGCGAATTCGATGAGGTGGCAAAGTGCACTCCACCATGAAATCCTCATTTTAGGAAAATAAAAGCAAAACACAATGTTTTTAAATCCCAACAGGATGATTACAAACCCACCGCACCATAGCGCACAGCACCATCTGCATCGCGGCTTAATGGGAAGTGACACACTAAGGGTCACTTTCACCCCCATTCTGAGAGTTTAAGATTTAAATGAAACAAAGTTTAATGAGTGTAATGGAGTCGGAGACCTTAGATGTTTTTTTCTCTGCTATCCCATGGGTCGCTAATGAGATTGACTTTAGTACTGTGTGCTTAACTAATTGCCTTCTGGGCTAACGGATTATTATTCCTAAAAGAGTCACTACGGCAATAAGAGCCCACAGGTGAGTTCAGGATCATTATTATTGGCTATTATGAGAACCTCATAAATGCATGAAGTGCATATTTGCTTTTTTATGTTTTTTTTTAGTAGGAGTGACATCATATACAGTGAAGCCAAGAAAGTATTTAGCCAACCACTGATTGTGCAAGTTTTCCTACTTAGAAAGATAAGCGAGGTTTTAAAAGCTATGACATCATATGCAGCGAGGTGAAAGAGACTGAACACTGGTGTTACATTGGACACAGCAGCGGGAATGCTGTTAAGCTTGGTATTCCTTTCACCACTACTACATTTGGTGCCCAAACCATGGCGTAAATAAAGACGCACGTAGCAGAGGATATCACCTGCGAGCCGTGCGAGCATGTTTTCCAATGGGCGTGTACGGCCCAACCCAGGCTTTCGTAGAGAGCAAGGTGGAGGGGGCCGGGAATAACGGAGGTTCCAGCCACCGTCAATGGAGCAGGGCGATGTTGGGTTGCGTCGCTCATCATGGGGAGAACATAGTTTATCCCTTTGGACTAAATGGAAATGTAATGGTGCAGTTGAAAAATCCCTCCACCACACAACCTTAGAAAGTATTAAGGTAATCTAATCTAAGATAATGAGATGAGATGTTTGGAAACACTTTGAACAGGATGCCAGTCCATCACAGTGCACATGTATTATCGCTTATATACTTTGTCGCTGTCTGTGGTCCTGAAAGAAGATAGCAGAGGATTAAGCGAACGATAATGGATGGATGGGTTATACCATTTGACTCATGCTGGGGGAGTAAGGTTCAGGTCTAACACATAAATAGTGGGGGCCTAGTCAGCCAAAATCACAGAACAACACTATAATACAACTGACACCCCACATAGTGCAACTCAGTAAGGAGTGATTTTTGAATCAGTCATCACATTCTGCATGTTCCACAAGACTTGAGAGAAATTGAATGAAAAGGCTATCCAATGATAGTTTTCCTTTCCTTCATTTATTTACCACCACTAGCTTAATATATCTGCAGCTCCTTCTCTCTGAGAGGGTGAACAGAGAACCTTACCCGAACGCAAAGACATCTGACTGCTTGGAAAAGGGAAGCTGATCTTCGGCAGTCTCTGGAGAGAGCTGTCGGATAATCTCAGGGGCGAGATGGCACAGCCAGCCACTCGGAATCCGCAACTTATCCTCCCTGCGGCTGTAAAGAGACAGAAAAAGGTAAAATGGAGATTTACACAGAGATAAGGCTGAACAGTAGCGGCTCATACTGAAGAAGACATCTAGAGGAGAAATGGAAAGGATCTGTATATAGACTAAAGGCTGTGTACATTTTGCATTTTGTATTCTAACATGACAGGGGCACTGAGGGACCCCCGTTTAGTGGGCTGCATGCATAATGCATAATGGAAGGTAATGTGGATTTACAGTGACACCAACTCTGACAACGTCAGGAAACGTCAGATCTGAAGACTCTGAGGATGCCGGTTCTCTAAAGCAGCCTGACATTCGTAGACACGCAGGGCGCTTGGACTCAATCAAATGACCGACTTGACTGTCAGTGTAAACGCCACTGAATAACGTAGAGGAGGCCGTGACGTACATTAGGTCATATTTGCAGACATTTTCATCCAAAGTCATCCATAATTCACCCTAACTTAATGATGCATGGTCTCATCACAGGGGCAGCCAGGAAATGACTTAATCTCAATCTGCACTGTAGTTGATACCAAAGGGGTATCATTGTGTATGTTGAGGTTGGTTCTTCCACACTGAACACACCCATTTATGCCTTTATGCACTTAGGTATCTGAAGTCAGTGATTAAATATGTTATCCCAATTTATAAACCAGGTAGTTCCAGTCCTTAAATTTAATTGACTTGGACATTTGTCTAGCCGTGACATTATTGACAATAACACACACCTTCACATTCACATGTGCTTCACATTGGTATGTGTGATATACAATACATTATTTTAAATCATAAAACACAGATTAATATAAACAGCAAGCATTCCTGATAAGCACTTCTCCTGTTGCAACTGTTGTTTATAAATAGTGTTCTGTAATTTGGCCACTAGTTTTTGATTTTTAGAGGTAACATATTAGACTGGATTATATAGCAGATTATTAATGATGTTGCTTTCAAAAAATGCATTTATAAGTCAAACATTGTATTTTATTACTTTGTGCTTGTAACCGTTTTATAAAAGCAATTAGGCAGCCAAGGCTATTTATTAATGTGAATAACTCTGAACCTAACAGTTCCTCTTTCCCTTGATTTATTTACAACCAGCCGACCCACAGTGTAGCATACGCGGCATAATTGCGCCCTTCCCCAGTATAACGTTGCGGTTCAGTTTCTGCCTTGCCACCAAAAGTGGCGAAAGTATTCATAAGGTATTGTTGAGCAGACTATAACTATGGTACAGTGACTAAAACCAACGGATAGCACGTCTCCGTAGGTATTCCAATTTTACAGCGAAGAGCTACAGTTTGGCAATTAATTTATTTTTCCAGAAACATGTGACATGCAACAATTTGAAGAACATTGAAGGAATTGTTGTTTCTTGTAAAGGGGTGGCCATGTTAGGAAACAAAAGGGGGTGGGGCTCCGACAGGGAAATAGAAGTGGGGCTCCATCATGTGTATCAATGGTTCAGCAGAAAAAAACTGCATATCCCATGGTTCGCCGACTTAGTCCTTGATATATATGAAGAATGCATGCCTTTTTGTACAGTATTACTTTATTTGATCTGTATAACAAACCGAATGCTATTTTAATGCTTAAATACATTACATGTAGTTAAACACAACCCATGTGCTGCTCCACGCCTCCCACAGAGTGGATATCTTTCGGGTGCTGGACCATTTAAGGCTTAGCTGGATGCTGGAACTGGTACGTCATGTGAAAATACAAATCCACTTTGTTATCCCTGCTAATCTCAGGTGGTTGTGGATTACACCGGCACGGTGAATAAAAAAAAAAAAAACCTTTGTTCCACACTGTATAATTTTCTAGCTGCACCAACACAGTGGGTAATTAATAAAAAAGGACTGAACAGTGACAAACAGACACTTCACAAAAGCTGCAAGAAAATTAATTACACTGATTGCATGAGGTGCGATTCATTTGCAGAGGAGTTTAACTGAGACGTGACTTCACCCTAATAGAAAGGTCACATACTAAGAACAATTATTTATTTATTTACTAAGTGTCCGAACAACCCTCTACCTCAAACGTTCTTCAAACAGTACTTAGACGCAGAAAATCATATTTATAGACGGTTTGCTGAATCAACTTATTACGGAGCTTATTGCTTTGCGTGCTGCAGCACAGTCAACAGAAAACGGAACACATAAAGGCCTTCCCCAAACTGTCTCTTCAAATTTACACACTCACACACACACACACACTCATGGCCGGATGCTTGATTTTGTTATATTAGGTAATAAAAATGGTGCATTAACGCAATAAGTTACAAGAGGGAGTGGCATTTCCATGTGGAATTCCAGTGCTGCTCTACAGTGGAGAACCTGATAACAACAGGAAAGTTGAGAGGTAATTGTTTTTGAATGAGTGGTGGCATTAGAGTTTATATATTTAAAATGAATGTATTATTATAGAGTGAGGATTGGGGCAATTTAAAAATCAATTAATATGTGGAATAAATATAGTGTGAGTTGTGACTATGGCGTCCACGCGCTTTCTTCCTTACGTGAATATATCAGTAGGTTTTTAGAAGAAGTCTTGTGTATGATGACGAAATCGAATGAACCATCGAATGCAGAAAGATCAGAAGTACTTGACAGTGAAGGACATGATAGGGAATCACAGCACCAAATTTCAGTTTTGTAGATACCTGGAAAGTGGGAGAGTTGGTGAGTCAGTGAGGGATTTGTGTTTAGATATAAACAACCTGTTTAGATGCTGGACAACCTCTAGTATGTTATTACTTTTATAAATCGGTTACAAAAAACATTGGGAAATGAATGTATTGTGTATCATGCATCGATATAAATGTGAAGTTCTCAGAGATGTGTGTTATTGTCAGTAATGTCACGGCCAGACAAACGGCTCAGCCAATCAGATTTAAGGAGTGGACCTACCCGCCCTATAATGGCGGTTTAATTAGACCTTTGCAAGTCAATCTCAACTGGAGTTCTGAGTGAACCTCTGCTGAGGCTCCGTCCATCCGTATTTGTTATTTGTAATTATGCCATCACATGCCTCCCTATCCCCCTTCCCCCCATCCCCTTGCTGATACATTTTCAATTCTGGTGCACCCGTCCTCTGTTCATATCGGATGCTTATGATGCACGTGGCAATGGGGCAGTTAATTGGAGTGGGCTGACGGCGGCGCTAAACAGATCCAAAAAGCTTGATGAGCGCAGCCTTTTTTTCCCACATTAGCGCCACAGGCACTTAATCAAAAGAGATGATGGGTGTGTGTACGTCCCAATTTCCCTGTGCAAATGTTGATAGACCGTGTTCGCTGCCAGGGACAACATTCTCAAAAAAACAAAAAAACCCAGGGGCTTTAACAGCAGCAGTGGGAAAAGCTCCAGCACGAGATGCATTCCAGCCGCTCCATCTCGCCGCTGATCAGACAGGAAGCAGGTTTATGAGGTCCTGAAAGGTCAGCCCCGGACAGTGCCGAGGTTAATTTGTTTTAAAGGCGCGACATGCAGAAGGTTCGGAGGTTGTGCCTTTTTTTATTTTTTTAAATATCCACCCCCCACTCAAAGCCCCACAGATAAATCTGTGTGAAGTCTATCTTCATTTTAGCAAGGCACATCGACAATGAGACATTTTATTTAGTTTTAGTAAAATAGCATTTTTATGTGCTTTGATTGTATGCAGTCACAAGTATACACCTGACCATCCGTATGCATCATGCATATCCAATGGTTCATAAGGAAAAAAGGGGTGGGGCTCCAACATGTGTATCTTATGGTTCGGCAGGGCAGGGTAAAGGGGGATGGGGCTCCATTGTGCAAATCCCATGGTTCGGCAAGATAAAAGGGGGTGGGGCTCCGTTGTGCGTATCCTATTGAAAGGGCAGAGGGAAAAAAGGGTCCGTCATGCACTTCGCATGGTTCAGCAGGGCAGGGAAAAAGGGGTGGGGCTCCGTCGTGCACTTCTTATGGTTTAGCAGGGTAGGGAAACAGGGAAAAAGGAAGGTGGGGCTAAATCGTGTGTATCCCATGGTTCGGTGACTTAGTTACAG
>JAOUQT010150407.1:0-18630 GCA_025769995.1 Xyliphius kryptos | reverse complement strand
CTCACGTACACGCTCCTCATCACCTGAGTATTGATTTCACCTGTGCCTGATTTCCGCTACCTCATAAATACGTCCGTTCCTACCAGTGTACTCGGTTCCTACCAGTCCTAAGGGCTTCTTATGCCAGTCCTATCTGTGCTCTCTTCACTATCATCGTGTACCGACTTATTTCTGACCACAGACCTTGCCTCTCGTCTTATGATTTGGATCTATTGTAGATTACCCGTTAATGACCCTGGACTGTTTATCGTTGTTTGTCTGCTCAGTGCTCATCTATTAAACAACGCTCTTACCGTGATTTGCGTGTGCCTCCCCTTTGTCTATGGGTCGTGATATTCATAACATTGAATGTACTATTTATGCAATTTGGAAAAAGATACTATTTTTATTGGACAAAATAATGGCTGGCTTAGAAAATTAAAATGCTCTGTCAAATGTAGAACAATTATCAAATAAAAATAAAACAACAAAAAATTACACAACATAGCTTCTTTATTAAAGTCAAATTTTCTACTGAAAGACAACAGATCCAGTGCCAATTGCATTTAAACAATACCACCACCAATGCAAAGAAAGAAGGAAGAGTGGGAGCTTAAAAAGTCGGTGGAACATAAAAGTTAAGTGTGTTAAAACTAGACAGGAGGATGTTAGAAAGAAGAAAAATACGTGACAGCACCTCCAATTAAAAGAAAAATGAAAAAAGACCTGGCCCAGCAACGATCAGAAAAAGTGATAATCTGTGATAAATTGCAGGTTGAGGATGTTCATGTAGGCCAAATATAGTAACAAATAATGTAATCCAAAAATGCAAATTCAAAATGGATGATACAGAATACATATTAGGCAAAGCGGCGGTAAAAAAGAAAAGGATCCTGAAGTTTTAATTAACTACATCAAGCACAAAGGGTTTTAGAAGAGAAGTAGTGAAGAAGCAGTGAAGCCAATAACTTTAAAGAGAAACTGCAAATTGGCAGATGTGTCACCATGTATGGCCGCAGAAGACTTAACATTGTTCCAGAACACCAGTTCAACCTGTAGTACTTCACTAAAACTCGGTGGTGTCTCAGGCTCTGGAAACCCGGAGGAGAGGCTCAAAGAGGCTGGTTTAAAGGATATAGATATAGAGTCATGTCAGGTCAGTCATTCCGCCAAGCAGCAGTTCTCACAGCTCCTCCTCAGTTATCATGACGTGTTTTCAAAACATTCCCTGGATTGTGGTGAAGCAAGGGGGTTCACTCATCGTATTCATTTAGTAGATGAACGGCCATTCAACCTCTTACACAGAAGGGTTCCCCCTGCTCAGTACCAAAAATTGTGGCAGGTTTTAACAGAAATGGAGGAACAGGGAAAAATACGGAAGTCTATCAGTGAATATGCCTCTTCACTTGTGATGGTCTGGAAAAAAAGATGGTTCTTTGAGAATATGTACTGATTTAAGATGGCTTAACGCTCATACTTTGAAGGATGCACATCCTCTACCCCACCAGTCGGATTGTCTAGCAGCTTTAGGTGTTAACAATCATTTAGCATTTTATTTTAGACTTAACATCTGGCTTTTACAATATTCCTATGCACGAGGAAGACAAGAAGTACACAGCATTCCCCACACCACTCGGCCTACATGAATATAATCGAATGCCACAAGGGCTCTGTAACAGTCCGGCTTCATTCATGCAGATGATGTTAAGTATATTCGGTGATTTAAACTTTAGTAGTTTGTTGTATTATTTAAAACACTTGCTGATTTTTGCATCAACAGAGAAAGAGGCGTTAGAGAGGCTTGAAGTGATCTTTCAGAGACTTTGCCAGCACAATCTCAAGCTAAGCCTGATAAAGTGTAATTTTTTGCGTACATCAGTCAGGTTTTTAGGACACATTGTTAGTGGTAGTGGGGTAGCTGTGGATCCCGAGAAGGTCAGCGCAATATCTGAGATTTCTGCAGTTGATTTCATGGAGGAGGATCATGTCGCTCCATCTGTAAAGAGGATTAAATCCATTCAGAGAATGATATTTTATTATCAACACTTTATTCCAAACTGCTCAGCAATAGTGAAACCTCTCTTCGCCCTTACTACCAGACAAAAGAGGAGAAATGCAAAAAAAAAAAAAACAGCTAGAGGTGGTACGTTTATAAGGCTAAAACCTGTGGATTGGACATTGGAGTGTATTCAGGCTTTCGAAGTCCTCAAAGACAAATTGCTTAATTGTGCCGTTTTGGCGCATCCAGATTTTTCAAGACCCCTTGTTCTCTCCATCGATGCTTCTTTGGATGGATTAGGTGCTGTCCTCTCTCAAATACCATTGGGCAAAACTAAGGCAAGACCTATTGCATTTGCCAGCAAAACTCTTAGTGCTTCCCAGAAAAAGTATCCAGCTCATCGCTTGGAGTTCTTAGCTTTAGTGTCTGTGAGAAATTTAGCCATTAGCTCAAGGAACATGTGTTTTTTGTGTGGACAGACAACAATCCATTAACTTATATCATGACGAAACCTAAACTCGATGCATGTGAGCAACGTTGGGTTGCTAAGTTGGCTCCTTACACATCTGACATAAAGCACATTCCTGGTCGTCAAAACATTGTGGCTGACTCTCTCAGTTGGGACACTTTTGCCAAGACTATACGTCATAGACTTCTTAATGAACAGTACACCGATCTCCTATGCGAGGCTAAAGGTGTCAGTGAAAAAGGAATTAAAGATGCTTTCCGATTGAAAGTACAGTGTCACAAAGCCAAATCGGAAGTCACATCAGCTTTAGAATCTCAAGCCATTTCTTGTCTAAATTCATGTGGTGCAACTGATTCAGTCGATTAAAGAGTTTAAAGTGCCTAGGCAGGATGCACTGCCTACACATTCTCTAAAAGATCTCCAGGAGCACCAAGAAAGAGACCCAACAATACAGTCAATCATTCCATTCGTTGTGCGCAAGAGACGTCCCTCCAGACGAGAGAAGGTCAAGTTCTCTTCTGCCACTCTGATTCTAGCAAAGCAGTGGGAGAAACGTAGAATACAGGATGTCATACAATACAGGGTGTCTAAGGTCCCTTTAACTAAGCATCACAGATACCAGTACATCCTTCCACAAAGCTTAAAGAATGAAGCGTTAAGTGGTATCCATGATTTAGCAGGGCACCAGAGGCAGTCGAGAACACTTCAGTTGGCTAGGCAGTGGTTTTACTGGCCCAAGATGGAACAAGATATCCAGAGCTATGTGAAGTGCTGCAAAAGATGTAGTCTTGCCAAGACCCCAGAACCATCTGCAAGAGCTCCGCTTGAGAGTATACAAACTTCTGCACCCATGGAATTGGTATGCTTAGACTTTTGGTGTGCTGAGGATAATAAGCAGCGATCAGTCGGTTGTTACGGACCATTTCACTAAACTAGCTCATACATTCCCATGCATAAATAAGACAGCTAAGCAAGTAGCTAGAAAGTTATGGGATCATATTTTCTGCGTGTATGGTTTTCCACAACGTATACATACTGATCAAGTGCTGAAGTTGTCGGGCATCACAAAATCACACACCACTGCATACCAGCCGATGGAAAATGGGTGTACTGAAAGATTTAACCGCACCCTTGGTAACATGTTGCGTTCATTGCCTTTAAAGCCAAACACCTGTGGCCTCAACAGATCCAGACTCTAACTTTTGCATATAATGCCACAGTTCATGAAACAACGGGGTTTGCCCCATTCCAACTGATGTTTTGGCGTGTTCCGCGACTTCCTGTGGATGTAGTGTTCCAACATGCCTTCAGGGATTCCATCGTTGTTGAACACGAATCTTATGTTGAGACCCTCATGTCTGACCTTCGGGAAGCTTCTGAGATTGCAAGGCAGCATGCTGCCAAAGAACAAAGTAGGCAAGCGCAAGGTTACAAAAAAAGAGTAAAGGGTGCTTACCAGCTTAATGATGGAGACCGTGTGTTGTTGGCTAACAAGGGAGAGAAAGAAGCTTGCAGATCGATGGGAAACTACAGTTTATACCATCATCGATCAGAATCCTCAGACACACACCTACAGATTGCAAAGTAAAAATGGGACTACAAAAGTGGTACATCGTAACCTTTTGCTGGACATAAGTTATTTGCCTTTTGCATTTGATTCTGGGGCAAGTAAAGTGGTCTCATCTGGAGTTTCTGAGAGTTTGGAGAACTGTAGTGACAGTTGGCAATCCAGAAATGTGTTGAACCTCTGGAAGAAGACAATCTTGAGGACAAGACAAGTTCGTGGGAGTTGAGTTCAGACCATTCCCAAGGGCAACAGTCTCAATGTGAGAGTGAATCTTTACTTAGACAGGAACGTGAAAACTCAAGACAGACCCTTAATCACGGTGATGAAGTTTCTGACGACAAAAGTTTCATTTCAGAATGTTCTCAATTTCTGACCGATGTTGACTCTGTGTGTACTGACAATGTACGTATTGCTGACCCTGACTCCAGAGACCCATCTAACTTGGGTTCAATTACTGTTATTGACCGGTCAGTGCAGAATCATAGCGCAGGTCAAGACATCCAAAGTGAGGAGAATACAAACCGCCACGTCACACGTACTGGTAGGGTGGTAATCGAAACTATGGCTCAGAAAAAGTTAAGCTTTGAGACTTTTAAAAATTCTGTGAGCAAAAGGTCTCAGTCATTATTTACTTTGAATTAAACAAAAAGAGATTATTCTGTTTTTTTGTTATTATATGCGATGTACAATAAATAGGCTAAGTGGCTGTATGGTGTATGCGGCATCGTATTATTCTAAGAAGTTTAATAAGGCCTGATCACCCTTAAATATCTTTCTAACCTTTTACAACAAGGTTGCATTCATTGCAAAATCCAAAATAGGATTTGTTTGGGGTTCAGTTTCAGAAGCCTGGTTCAGTTTGAGAAGGGTCTTCACACTTCTGAAGATTTTTGTGTATTCAGTAGGGGGAAAATGTAACAGGTGTTGTGTTTCCTTTGTTTTTCAAAAAGGAAAAAAAATACTTTTCTGTGTTTGTTGTCCCATATGTAAGATTTTAATTTGTTATATGTAGTTTTTTTTTATATTTTATTTTGTGCCTGCGGTCTAGTGTGGGTGGAGCTAAGATTTTTTTCCCCATGAGCAATTCGGCCTTGCTTCACTTTGCTTAGAGCACTGCTGGAGAAAAGTTGGTAGGACGGGTTCAGAGAGTTAAAAAATGGTTAAATGGAAACATTTTCTATGTGCTTTAAAAAGTGACAGTGACAAACTTGTTAAAATATAAAGCGAAATGCTATTAGTGTTCTTTTTTTGGATGTATTAAAACGTGTATTTTAGGTTTAATATCCAGTGAAAAAGTGAGAAATGTTAGCATGCTAAGCTGCCTAAACTATGTACTATGCTAACCCCTCCCCTCCCTGTTTTGTGATTCTCTGGTGCACAGAAACGTTAGCACAGGCAGACACGAGGCTGGATGCTATGTCTCACTGGTATTTGTTTTATACATCCAGATCAGCTTTAAAATAAGACTCCTGTTTGGTGCCAGTGACCAACGTTCCCGAGTGGTTTTTCCTATGCACGACACAATTCAACGCAGAGTACATTGACCGAGTCTGCAGCATATGATCCACATGCAAGGTGGACCGGTTACATATCATTAAAGGTAATGATTTGCAATAATCTTCATTTGTATTCATGATGGGTGTGCCCACACTGTCACTGTACACTGCTCAAAAAAATGAAGGAAACACTAAAATAACACATCCTAGATCTCAACGAATAAATTTTTCAGTTAAAAATCTAATTTGTTATTTTATGGAGGTCTGGATTCGGAATCATACTCAAAATTAAAGTGAAAAATCAGGATCCAACTTTAGTGGAAATTCCTAGTGTGTGTGGCCTTCACATGCCTGTATGACATCCCTACAATGCCTGGGCATGCTCCAGATAAGGCGACGTATGTTCTCTTCAATGGCCCCCTCCATGTCTCCTGGTGTACAGGCATGTTGCCTGGTATCTGCTCCATGCTCTGGACACTGTCCTGACAAACTTGACAAACCCAGCAAACATTCTTGCCACAGCTCGCATTGATGTGCCATCCTGAATAGGCTGCACTACCTGAGCAACCTTTATGGGTTGTAGACACCACCTCATGCTACCTCTATGGTGAGAGAACTGACAAAATGCAAAAGTGACAAAAACATCATCCAGGACAGAGAAAAGGTCTGTAGTCACCACCTGCAGAACCACTCCTTCGTAGGTTGTCTTGCTATTCTTCTTTTTACCTATCGACTGTTCCAGTCCACTAAGAGCAGTTTTCCAGGAGGGTCTCTCGGAGGAGCTCAAAGATAAGCTGTCCACCAAGGACTTACCTGAATCACTGGATCAGCTCATTCAATTGACGACGCACATAGATGCATGAGAGCAGACGTGAGCAGTGGCCGATTACCTTTCCCAGTTGGGCGGCGCAGCCAGGTGGGGCTAAAGCTAAAGAGCCAGAGCCCATGCTGGTAGGACACACCCAGGTACGGCACTAAAGAGGGGTGTAACCCGCACCTGCTCGTGCCCATCTCCACCAGTCATCAGCGAAAAATGCGTAGTCCTATTCCAGGTCAAGGGGAGTGTCAGAGACCCCTGTAGATGGTTTAAAAATTTTGGTCATGTTACATCCTCCGGGGAGGACTGATATTTTTCTTTCTGCCTTTATTGATTCCGGGGCAGCTGGAAAATTTATCGACTTGGGATTAGCCGAAGACGTACCATATCCCACCCGTCCCTCACACCCCTCACTGGCCGTGTCAGGTTGAAAGTAAGGCAATAGGCACAGGGCTCATTTCGCGGTGCACCTTACCCCTCAGGATGAGCAATAGGGTTGAGGTTATATTTTATGCACCCAATTTAAAGTTAATCATCTGCCATTTATGGTTAAAGAAACATAACCCCAGTACAAAATGGGTGACTGGCCGAATTAGTGCCTGATCAGGGCAGGGTACAGGGTAAGGCACTCGGGCTATCATCTCGGGACGGGTGAAACCCTGAATACGTAAATCTAATGGGGGTGTTTTTTTAAGCATAAGGCTTAAGAGCTCTTACCTTATAGGCCTTTTGACTGCACCACAAATTTGATGCTTGGGGCGGTGCCGCCTAGAGGGCACTTGTATGCGCTCATCGGCCTTCTAGATGAATATATTCTGGAGTCGTTGGCCGAAGGGTTTATCAGACATTATTCTTCTCTAGCTGGGACAAGTTTCTTTTTTATAGCCAAGAAGGAAATCTTTAAGGCTCTGTATTGATTGCTGGTAAAAGGTCATTATCCGTTACCGCTTATGAACTCTGCTTTTGAGTCGCTTCAACAGGCCCAGTATTTTACTAAGCTGGACCTTTGAAGCGCGTACAACATAATTCCCACCCGCCAAGGGGATGAATAGAAGACTGCATTTATTACTCCTTCCGGCCAGTATGAATATCTGGTAATGATATTTGGACTTAAATGCGGCAGTGGTTTTTCAGTGGCTAATTAATGATATTTTGTGGGATGCCCTGAATCGGTATCTGTTTGTCCTTCTGGATTACATATTGAACTTTAGTCAATTCTATTGTCAAAATGTTGAGCACATGCGTCATGTGTTACAATTACTGCTAGACAACAAACTTTATGTTAAACTGGAGAAGTGTGAGTTCCATACGGCTCAGGTCTCATTTTTGGGATTTGTGGTTGTGGCCGGGTCTCTCGCTATAGAGCCGGTCCAAACCAAAGCAATCCTGGAATGGCCAGCCCCTGACTTGTTTAAGGCCATTTAGCGGTTTCTGGGGTTCGCCAATTTCTTTATATGTTTTATTCGAAACTTTAGCTCCAAAGCACTTTAGCGTTGACAGCTCTGCTGGGGAAGAGTTCATGGTGCTTTGAAGCAGTATAAGCTTTTGAAGACATCCGGCAGAGATTGCCTATCGCACTAGTGTTCACACTACCTGATCCTGATCTACCTTTTGTCGTCGAAGTAGATACATTCGAGATTGGGGCTGGGGCAGACCTGTCCTAGAAGTCCTGTTCTGATGGCAAGATGCATCCATGTTCCTGTTTTTCCCACAAACTATCCCCAGCTGAAAGAAATTATGATGTGGGTAATAGAGAACTTCTAGCAATCAAGCTAGGCCTAAAACGATGGCAATATTGGTTGGAGGGCACCCAACACCCTTTTCGGGTTTTAACAGTACATAAAAACCTGATTTACAAAGAAAATGCCAAACATTTGAACTCTCGACAGGCACGATGGATTTTGTTTTTTGGGAGATTCAACTTTGTCATGTCGTTTAATCCAGGCTTAAAGAATGTTAAGGCAGATGCCCTATCACGCTCCATGTCTGGGCCTGAAGCTCAATTCCATGTCCCGTACCCATTCTTTCCCCAGAACAAATAGTAGCAGCGGTTAGATGGACCCTAGTTGAGGACATTCACAGGGCCCAGATACACAAACCTGGCCCGCTGTGGGTACCCAGAGGTAAGATTAATGTCCCCACCAAGGTCTGAAGCCAAGTTCTCTGGGGGGGACTTTCATCCCCGTAAACCTGCCAGTCCATTGCACCTCAGAGTCTATTGGACGTAAATTTTGGTGGCCAAATTTACTGGCTAGCATGCAAGATTTCATTAAGTCATGCACAGTCTGTGCACAAAATAAAGAAGCCATTAAAATTGCTATACCCTTTGCTAATACCTTCCCGGTCCCGATTGGTGGATTATGTCTGCGGGAAAATAAGTCATCTTGGTTAAAGTTAATTGGTTTTCAAAAGCGTGTCGCTTCCTGTCGCTCCCCAAGCTTCAGACCGCGCAAGAAACAATGCTCCTTCTATTGGAACACATGGTCAGTGTTCATGGGGTTCCTCAGGACATAGTGTCAGATCGAGAGCCACAATTAGTGGATTTTAGAGGGCCATCTGAAAATTGTTGGGCATATCTGTAAGTTTGTCATCAGGTTTCCGCCCTGAATACAATGGACAATCTGAGATGGTTAAACAGGATCTGCAGCGGACATTGCAGTGTTTTTACATACGCTAACCACGCCACCTGGGCAGAAATGGCCCACAACACGCTCTGACATGCATCTATTAAAATGTTGCCATTTGAGTGTCAATTTGGATTCCCGCCTCTGCTTTTTCCCACCACAAAGCCCAAAGTTTATGTTCAATCGGCCAAGGAAATGGTATGTCGCATAAAGAGTGCCTGGCATAAGGCGTGGTCTGCTATGCAGAGGGCAATTGGGACACAGTTTAAGAGTTTAAGAGTGGTAGGACATAGCCTTCGCCAGGGTCAATGAGTATGGTTATCCACTAAGGATTTGCCGTTGCGCTTGAAGTCGCATAAATTAGCACTTTGGTTTATTGGTCTTTTAAGGATTCTCAAGGAGATCAATCCGATGTCATACAAATAACAGCTACCTACCTCACTAAAAGTCCATCCTACATTCCACGTGTCCCGCCTTAAAGTGTTTTATGTCGCACATCTGTAGCTGGAACATGATCGACGTTTTAACTACTCCTGCCACCTCGGATTATCCGGGGAAGACCGGCCTACTCGGTCCGATGTATTCTTAAATCACGTAAAGTCTGGGGAAGTTTACAATATTTGGTGGATTGGGAGGGAGTTGAGCGCACCCGTGAGCGCGACGCGGGCCTGGGAACGTCATTGGCCATCCCTAGGAGGGGAGGTACTGTAAGACGTCAGGCAGTTAGCTCACAGACATCTGCCAGGGGCGCATATGGGAATCAGCACTAATTAGAGGCAGCTGTGTCATTTGCTATTTAAAGCAGTAGTGAGTTTTGGGCAATACTTCTCGCTTATACTTTTTTTTTTTCCTTATGTGTCCTCGAACGCTGGTTCATTTCATAGGTCAGCAGGATGCCGAGGTTAAAAGCACAAAGGTATCATGTAGGAAGACCTGTGATTCACTCTGATAATTTAGTCGGCTTGCGTTTGGGTCATGGCAACCTTAAGCCATCTCCCTGAGACGTGCTTATTGAAGCGTATTTATATTTTTGTTTTGCGTCCTCGTATGTTTGTTTATGTGTTTTTGCAGGGCTCCAAGGTACACGCTGTAACAAGGGCTTTGTTACGGTAACTCCAGAGTTTTCAGGACAAAAGACGGACAGTTTATGGATCAAATAAATAAAATGTATTAAGAAACATGCAAAAACACACAGTATATGTGGTTGGGGAAGTAATAAAGGAAAAAAGTTGAAAAAAAAAACAAACAAAAAAAACAATGTAACTAACTAACAAGTATAGATAATAGGGTGGTTGTAATGAGAATCTGCCTTGACCCGAGCGTGTGAGTGGGATAAAGCCTTATTGTTGAAATTGCCTGTTCAAAAAGTAATGAAGCTAAACCTTATTAAAGAACAAAATCCAACCAGCCAGATAGACAACTACTCCGACTTATTGCAGGAAGGCATCTACCACCACAAAAAAACATTTCCATGGTCCAGGAGTTTCAGAACAAGTGAATACTAGGATTTAAAAATTGTAATTGCCTGGTCAGATACAAAATCAGAATACATTATTTGGCGAAAAATCTAAATATGGATACATTGGGAATGTTCCAAGGAGCAAAGTTATGGAACATGAAAACACACCCTTTTGCACACAAGCACAGATAATAACAGCTTTTGACATAGACTAGCCATGGGGGCTCCTGAAACTGTACCAGGCTGCATGCACTCTCGCTCATGCGCGCGCACAAACACACACACACATACACACACAAAGCAGTGGTGGCATATAGATTCGTTAAAAAAAAAAGATAGGAAACAAGTAAATTTTACCTGACTGCAAAAACGACAAAATAATGTTCTTAGAAAAACAGGAGAAGGCCAGCAATCCAATGCAATGGTTATTCTGGGGAAATTTGCAACAAAAGGCCATTGCTGATAACATGGGGACCGAAAAGCAGATATGACCCCTTTTGGCCCAAATTCTCTCTCTAAACTTGTTCGCAAAGCTGAGAGCTTCTCCAAGATGGCTTTTCCACCTTCCATCTTTTCCACCACCTACAGCCTGGGACTTTGTCCTTTTTGACCGTGGCATCACCTTTACGTAACAGAATGTTCCAACCACAAGATCTGCAGAGGCACCGGGTGCACCGGGGTATGTTTTCTTTTTTGGGGGCTATTTGTTTTTTTTTTACATTTACTTATTTAGCAGACGCTTTTTTCCAAAGCGACTTACAAATTTCCCAACTTTGTTGGTGTCAGAACACAGGGTTGAAACAGGACCCTGGAGCAATGAGGGTTAAGGGTCTTGCTCAAGGAACCACATTGGTAACTTCAATGGACCTGGAATTTGAACCCCCAACCTTGTGATTGATAGTCCAACACCCTACCCATTGAGCTACCACTCAGTGGGTAGTCACTAAGGGCACTAACACACTGTGTACACTTTTTAGGTGTGGTAGCTTAGTGGTTAGGGTGTTGGTCCATCAGTCTGAAATTTGTGGGTTCAACTCCACTGAAGTTACCAACGTGGGTGTTTGAGCAAGGCCCTTAACCTCCATTGCTTCAGGGGGGCTGTATCAACACTTTGCTCTGACCCCAGCTGTTAAGTTGAGATACTGGTAAGTCTTTTCGCTCCACTTAGTGTAAGGACGGACTTTGTAGTCCAGTAATCAAACCCAGGACCAAGTCTTTCATATAAAGTACCAGTCATAAATTTTAACGTGCCCTCCTCTACCTATTATATATTGTATCAGTACCACTTACAGTAAAGATGGAACTGGTAGTCCTACAGAGTGGGCCAGAATGTGGTTACAACTGCAATGTACCATTTGTGGCATATTAGTACATGGGGGGTACATTGGTATGACACTTAAATGGTTCAGGTCCAATCTAACTGACAGGATCTTTCAAGTGTCTTGAGACAGGGAGCTTTCTAACCCTCACCAAGTAGTTACCAGCAGGGCTCAGTACTCGGACCCCTCCTTTTTTCACTATACGTCATCGCTGAGCACCATCATTAAGGCACATGGGTTTTCTTACCATTGCTTTGCTGATGACATTCAGCTTCATTTGTTTTTTTTCTACTGACCACCCCTCAATCTCAAATCAGATATTATCATGCCTCACCGACATACCTGTTTGGATGAAGGCTCGTCCTCTCAAATTAAATCTGGCAAAAACTGGGTTACTTATAATCCCAGCTAAACCCTCAGTTTATCATAACTGACCCTCAAAATTGATGGCACCACAATCTCTCCAACTGACTCGTTTTGTGATCTTCGATTTTCAATTGACAATCATCTTAAACTTTCAGATCAGGTCAAGAAAACTGCAGATTCATTCTGTAGAACATCAGGAAAATCAGAGCTTTCCTAACAGAACAGACTACTCCGCTGCTGGTTCAAGCCCTCATCCTATCCCGGCTCCACTATTGTAAAGCTCTGCTTGCCAGTCTCCCAACTTCAACAATCAGACCTCTGCAATTGGTTCCAAACGCCGCAGCACGACTTGGTTCAACTAACCAACCAAAGTGAACTTGTGGCTTCCTATATCTGCTCGCATTCAGTACAAAGTACTGACTCTGGCCTACAGGGCGATCTCTGGCTAATCACTAATGCCCACTCTCACCTTTAATCAGACAGAGTAATGCGCAGGGTTGATGGTACTGCACTTTGGCTGTTTATCCTAAATCTACTGACTTGTGTTGTTATCTGATTTGGAAGTCACTTTGGATAAAAGCGTCTGCTGTATGACTAAATGTAAATTTTTGCGGCCGAGTGACCATCTGCAAAGAAAGAAGAAATGCTAACACATACTACCTGAAACAACAGATACAGGAGGCCTGTAGTAGCATTTCTTCGGTGGTATTGTTGTGTCAAGAGTGGGAGAAGAGAATTGTGTTGACAATTCAACACAATGGGCAGCACTTTAAGCACATCCTTTAGTGGGTTACTGTCGTTGCTCCATGTCACAAATGTGTCAGTAACTCGATAATGAATAAAGCTCTGTCAAAAATAAGTGCACCATTGTTTTTCTTGTGCAATTTTGGATTTGATGTGTCACATGACCCCACTCCACATCTAAAAAAAAAGTCAAGTTCAATCCAAAATAGTGTCAATGCAGAAATGACATTAAACAATCCACCACCCGTATTGTTCTATGATGGTTCTGACCAATAGAACAGAGAACCAATGGGATCCCGAACATTATAAAAATAGGTTCAGTATGGAACATTAAGTAAATTTCAGACCACAATGTAATTGTGGAACGTCACAATGGATATGTATAGTGGGTGTAGAAACCTGCCGTACCTAATAAAGTGGCCGCCAAATGTATGAAGCCAGTATGTAATGAATTGTGTTTTTCTTTTCTGTAAGTGTGGTCCTCGTGACCTTTCATGAGAATGCAAAGTCCTCTGTGAGGGTCGTGCTGGGACACGCAGTGACCGACGTGGAGCTGCTCAGGGCGGGAGATGACGAGACTGACAGGAAGTTGAGGGCTCTCTTTTTACCTGCAGGAGGTCAGGAGCTCAGCCCGGAGGAGTTGGAGGATAGGAGGCGGAGCCTGCGCGCTTGGCTGGAGAAGAACCTGATACCCGTTTCGGAGGAGGGTGACGTCCTGCGTGTAGCCAACGCCCTCACAATTAGCGCCCCGTATGGCGCTGCGCAGTGTTCAAGCAACAACGAGATCATTCTGGCCCGAGTGCAAAGCCTTGTGGAGAGCAAGCCGTCCTCCGTGGGGCAGCACTGAGCCGATTTGGCCGAAGTGAAGGTGCGTCTTCGTTGTGAGGCCAGTTTATAAGGAGCTCTAAAGGAGTCCGAGCTCTGATTGGACAGATAAAGGGGACACTTGTCAGGAGTGTGGCTCAGGCGTTTTCCCTGATGACACTGCAGAAATAAACTCTTGTAAGAATGAGATCAAGCCATCATGTTCTTTCTTGTACTAATGAAACGGTGCACAACCACAGGCCACTTTATTAGGTTCACTACCTTGTTATTGCACTCATTGTCAATTTTGTTATCTCCACTCACCCTACAGATGCCATTTGTAGTTCTACAATGATACCACAGTGCAGCTTTTATTTCGGTGGTGGGTCTCAGCACTACAGTGACACTGAAGCGGCGGTAGTGGGTGTGTGTTGCTCTGGTCTGAATGGATTAGTAGTGCCAAATCTGTTTTGGGCCAACAGAATAATTGCGACTGCCGAGTCTGATTCACTCGCACCAGCGCAATACCCAACTGACGCCACCACCAGTGTCACTTCGTATCGAGAATGATCTACCCCCTTCATAATTCTTGGTTTGTGAGGATCCATCAGAATACAGGTGACTAACGACTCATTCACTCGCATCAATGCAATCCACATGAACACCACGATCAAGGCACCGTCACCTTAGTGCTAATATGGATTCACCACCCTAATAGTGCCTGCTCTGTGGTGGGCCAATATAATTAATCTAAGCATTGAGTCTAATCCACTTACAACAGTGCGATGCACACCGACACCACCATCACATCAGTGTCACCTTAGTGCTGAAAATGATTCATCACCCAACTAGTGCCTGGTCTGTGGTGGTCCATCAGAATAAACACAAGTCTGGTCCATTTAACCCTCCATAACGCCACCACGTCAGAGTCCCTGCAGGGCTGAGAATGATCCACCACCCTAATAACGCCTGGTCTGTTGTGGTCCAGCCACACACAACCAGTAAAATACACATACACCACCACAACATTGTCACTGTAATCTTAAGGATTAGCCTTCACCCAAATAACCAACCTGTGATGCCCTGACCGTCCGAAAGGGGACGAACGAAGTGTGTAGGGAAACAAATGGACTACAGTCGGTGATGTTAAGTGGAGCTGAACATTTGGAGTGAGTGAGTGAGGATGTATAGTGCAGGTGTCATTTACAAAGCCCCGCCCCTTTTACTGTGATACCTGTTCATGACGTGCACTGCACTCAGTGGTATAAACACTTTTATTCCCTTGTTTTAAGAAGGCAATCTTTTTTGTTTGTTTGTTTTCGTGTCTTCTTTACATACTCATTGGCAAAACAAATGATTCTGGAAAAAAAAAAAAGTTCCAACACATAAAGGACAATCACTTCTTTGTGTGTTTCGTTAATGCTCGAAAAAAAAGTACCTCTTTGGTTGCGGGAGGGTACCTAGAACTCGTGGTACTCTTGAGACTACTGGCACACAAACCTCTTCCCCAGGGGCAAACTTCAACGCAGTCCCTTTTTTTCCCATCGAGCACAACAAGGTCTGGTGGAACCCAGAAGCCGAGGCCACGGCGTTAGCCAAGAAAGTCCTCTCTCGTCGGCTCTCGCGCCACCACAAGTTTTCAGTTGCGTTCTCCTTTAAACAAAGACCATGCGGTATTGATTTGCATTGTTTACTGTTAATACGTAGCCGCGTCAACACTGCTCCTCCGGTGGAGGTGGAGGCGGGTGGTGGTGGTGTGTTTGGGGGGGTGGAGGTCGCCGAGCTCGCAGCTGAAGACAGGCAACGTACAAAAAAAAGATAAACGAACAAGACAGACAAAAAACAAACAAACAAAAAAACAAAACCACAAAATAACAGTGACAGCTAGCTTACAGACGAAAATCATACAGAGACGACCTGCAGGAGGCGCTCAGCATCGTTTGCACTTCATGGAAACACAATCATCTGAACGGTTTAAGGGCACATTTTTTTTTTTCGTCCAACACTGGCAGTAGACCCAACGTCAGTTCGGACAGTTTGATGTTACCGTAGCTCCTCACCAACCGCGGTGGTCCTTAGTGTTTCCCTTCCGTCTAGGAAGGATTTGCGTTCTCGAGAAGCGGCGGCCCCTCCCGCTCCCTTTTGTACGTTTTGGGGGGCAGTTTTGGGATGGCGGTGTGCGCCGTGCTGTGCCGTGGGGGTAGCGGGGGTCCGGCGGCGCCAAGCGAGTCGCACTCTATCTGGGGCCCCGGGGGAGCCGAGGCCGGGAGCTTTCGGGGTCCGAGCGGCGATGGAGATGGCGGGAAGAAGAGGCTGGGCTCAGTCCTGCGGCCTTGAGGAGGGGGTTGAAGGAGCAGGGGTGAGCTGGAGAAGACGTCCGGGGTGCGCAGGGGCTCACGGGGAGGGAGAGAGGGCGGGCTGGAGGGGGTCTCTGCCGAGTAACGTAGCGTGTACATCTTGCCCGTCGGCTGCCGAGGAGGAATTGCCGGCGGACTGTCGATGTGCTTCGACATCATCTGGGGGGGGAAAAAGTAAAAATGGTAAAACGTTTCTCCTGTACATACTCTGAATTATCAGACACTTAAATAATCATGATACTAATATCATTGCATTAATGCTACACTACAGAAAGGTGGCGCTATGGCAGTCAGATCACTCTGGACTGTGCATGTTAGGACCTTTTACCTTAGAGGGGGAGGATTCGGCAGGAGCGGATTCAGGCCGCCGCCTTGGTGGGACAGGAGGAGGAACTGGGGGGTCCTCTGTACTTCGGTGGAAACTCACCATGGAGGACACAGACGATGACCCTGAACGAACAAAACAAAGGTTCACGGATCGCGAAAATTGTGCACGATGAGACGAAAAATAAGCAGCGTGAGACACGAGCACAAGATCCAGCAGATGAGCCTTTGATCACTACATATACAGTCATATGGAAAAGTTAAAGCATCTCCTACTTTAGAAGCTTTAAAAGTCAATTCATTGGACCACCTTTAGCTTTGATGACATCACATATCCGGTGTAGCATCATCTCCACGAACTTCTAAACATGTCAACATTTAGTTCTGTCTATAGAGTCCAGATTTTCTAAGATCTTGTTGATGATGGTGATTTGGAACACCGCACCACAAGCTTCCTCCAGCACATCCCAAAGATTCTCAGTGGAGTTCAGGTCTGACTCCATGTGTGAGAATGATGTCATGCTCCTCGAACCACTCTCTTGCAATTTATATCTAATGAATCCTGACATCATCATCATGGAACATATATATATGTTCAATGAAAGATGCTGTAAAAATGCTCGTCACCCAGGGTAACAGCTATATATATATATATCCATCCATCTATCCATCCATTATCTTCAGCTTATTCCTGGATACACCCAGGACGGGGCGCCAATCCATCGCTGGGCACACACACAAACACACACTATACGGGGCAATTTAAAGCATTCAATTTACCTGGAATCCATGTTTTTGTACTGTGGGAGAAAACCGAAAAAAAATCCACGCAGACATGGGGAGGACACGCACACGCACGCACACACACACACACACGTACGTTACCCGTTCTATGCCTGGGTGGCGAGCATTTTTACAGCACGTTTCATTAAAGTCACTTTCTTCAATGCCGTCTTCAATAAACTTTTCGGGACGCAAAGCGGTGCTGCGGTATCAGACACATTTAGTCAGATGTCCTATTTGCTTTTGACGTGCAACTTGTAGCATGCCTTACAGCATTAGCTTCACGTTAGCCGTCCAGCGTCTTCCACTTAACTCTACCTGCACTCCTAGCTCTATAGAGGGAACATGTGCCAAGCGCCTCACGTCATCCTCTCCACTCTACCCGTGCAAATTGCTATACACCAAGCGCCCCACGTCATCTGCTCCAATCTGCATCAAATCGCTATGCGCCAATCACTGCACACCAAGCGTCATCCCCTCCATTCTACTTGTGAGCCAATAACTATATGCCAAGTACAACGTTTTACCCTTCACTCTACCAGCGTGCCAATCGCTATGAAACATTCACACACGCTAAACGCCTTTTAAATTTTAAAATCAATTGATATTTAATAGAACCTTTGCATAAGACTGTATATTCTGCCATTTACTCCCAAGACCTTAATGCAACTCAGGCCTCTGGATCAGTGGTTCCATGGAGACAACAGTGAGTCATGGGCATGAACAGACACTGGCATGCATTATGGGTGGCAAGAAACCGGAATATGACCGCTACATACAAAGTCAGCTGATGTGTAGTGTTTGTACTGAGGATATAGAGATCCCCCTCAGATCAGTTACCCATCATTCTGACTTCAATCAAACCTCATAATCAGATAAATAATCCAGCTGCTGAATTTGGTTCTCTTTAAAGTGGGAGCCAGGTGGTTTGACGTGATGGAGGACAAACAGATGTAATGGAGGTACAAGGGAGGGACTCAAGGGCAGGACGAGAGAACATGATGAGGCAAGTATTAGAGGGCTTATACTAACGTGGGCCATGGGGAAGAGCAACCGGGGCGAAAATGGTGTCGCTGTCTGGTGGCAAAAACAAAAGAGAGGAAGAGAGAGAAAGACCCTGAGATGGGGGTAAAACCAAAGGTAATTATCTGGAATAGCGCCACATCATCTTGTGGAGAATTCAAGAACTGCATGAGACTACGATTCATACAAATAAGCTCCACTTCCTTTTAGGCAGTAGGTTCGGGTTAATCTGGTTACATGCTGAAATGAACAATGAGTTAGTAGCGGTTAGTATGATTTACCAGGAGAGTGGTATTTATTATAAATTAAATACAGCGGACATTTGTAGTGATAAACGTGACAGAGGGGCAGTTGTAGTCTTATGGCTAGGGAAGCAGGTGGAGAGGTAGCTCAGTGGGTAGGGTGTTGGACTATCAATCACAAGGTTGTGGGTTCAAATCCCAGGTCCACTGAAGTTACCAATGAGGGTCCTTGAGCAAGACCCTTAACCCTCATTGCTC
>JAOUQT010150406.1:0-30468 GCA_025769995.1 Xyliphius kryptos | reverse complement strand
AAGAACACATGGTTATGCAGCAGCCCTGGAGGAATAAGAGTTGAGGGTCAATGACCCACACTGGTAACTTCAGTAAAACTGGGATTTAAACCCCCAACCTTTAAATTGATAGCCCAACATCAATCACCACTCCCTTGTACCACTCCCTATATATCACTTTATTTAGACTGTAACACTTTGAGTGGGTGACAGACCCAGAAACAGAATATTTTCTGTAAAAAAGAACCTCTGTAAAATCCTTACTTTCCAATTGATAGGCCATGAAATTACACTCAGTTATGAGGATTTGTTTGGCGAGTGAAAATTTGGCGAGTGAAGCGAAGACTTTCATGTTAATTTCTTGCTCTTGAACCCTGATGTTTCTAAGTTTTACCTTGTGTTTAATTCATTATAACGCAGACATTTATTACTCAAACCACAGTTTTTTTTTTTTTTCAAAATCATCCCCAATGGGTCCTCTCGTTTATTGTGTCTTGAAGTGTTTCCAATTATGAATGTTTAGAGAAATAGGCAGGAAATCATCTTCCTCTACAGAGAGGTTCATATTAAGGGGCCATCTCTTACTCAAACACAACATCCAATTAGAATCAGTGGGCGTGGCCAAGTGACAATCAGAGCAGTTTACTCAGAGTTCACAGACACACTGGCGCATCAGGGCAACTTACTATTATTTCCCCTTCTTGTGCAGACCTTTTTAAGAACTCTGTGTAGTTCCTTTAGGAAAATATAAAATATAAATTAAAATATAAAAATATAAAATATAAATTCTTTGTCTTTCACCCTCTGATCATAAGGGGAATAAACTTACTTTTCCAGCAAATATGAAGACCAGCAACGGAAAAGGTTCTGATTTATGTAACATTACTATATTTTAATAAAACTCAGATATACAGCTTAAATTTAGAAAATGATTGAACTACATCAATAATTATACAGTAACACATTAAACTTACATATTCAACACATTTTATCTAAATCTAACTTAAAGATTCATATAAAGATCTATAGTACTTCATTCATTCATTATCCTCCACCTATTCCTCTACCAGGGTCATGGTGGGGTTTCCCATGCCCATCCAGGTGAGAATGTCTTGGGTGCTGGGCAGATATACCCAGGACAGAATGCCTATTCAAACACAAACGTCTTTCCTCAGTTCAATAATCACATCATCCACAACGTCCATGTTTTACTTAAAGCAAGTATATAAATAATTATTTATTTATATATATATCTTTTTATAAATTAACTAAAGGGCAGCATGGTGTCTAATGGTTAGCACATGCTCCTCTCAGCGCTGGGGATTCCCGGTTCGAATCCTGATCTGAATGGAGTTTCCATGTTCTCCCATGTTTACCCCTGTCTGGGTGGGGTTGCTTTGGATTCCAGTCCAAAAACATGGATTCAAAGTACATTAAATGCCCTACATTGCCCGTGTGCGTTTGTGTGGCTGTGTGAGTGACTGTGCCCAGCAATAGATTGGAGCCCTGTCCTGGGTGTATCTGCCAAGTGCCTAAGAAAAATCTCCTCTGGATGGGCATGGGGAAGCCACCTGCGACCCTAGCAGAATTAAGCGGAAGATAAAGAATGAATATATGAATGAATGACTGAATAAACTAATAATTAAACATTCATATAATGATAATACACAAATATCTGTGTTCATGTTTTTGACTGTGTACCCAACACTAGTAATGTGTATTTTTTAAAACCAATAAAGACCTTTGGCTGTGGTTCTGTGACTAAACTTAATGCTTAATTGTATAATAATAAAAAAATATTTTTTAATATATAAGATGTACAATTGAAACAAGAAAATATTAAAACAAAATGCAGCATGATATATAACAACATTAAAATGGGTATTAGTAGTTTGTACATATGATATTTTTAGCTGTTAAAACCATGGTCACGTCTGTATTACCTACATTATGTATTACATCTCGTCTGCATGAGATTCAGATGTTGATACATACAGCACTACATCTTTTCAGTCAATAAATTTAGTTTGTTTTACCGCACTTAATGTGGACAATAAGATCTGGATTCAAACTAATTGCTATGTTCTCTACAGGTGTGTTTTGTGACTATTTTTAAATAGTCACATCCACACCTTACAGCAGAGTCATTTACGGTTCAAAATATAAATATTGATGCTTTCAACAACATGATGTGGCAGAAAGCTTAATTTTTGGGACTTATACATTAATTGAATCTTTTTAATTTACTTTTAATTTTACAAGAACAGAACAAAAAATATTTATCTTTTAAAAAATATTTTGTTATGCAGTTAAAGGATTTATTTCAAGTGTCTAGCAGTGACGTTCTCCAGGAGGTATTATGGGTGTGTGGGGGGTGTATTATACTCCTCATTACCTCAAATGCAGATACAGAGTCAGTCAGTAATAAGTGTTATATTTTGTAGCAGTTCACTGGGCAATATTGGCATATATGTTTGTCATTGTCTGCTCTCTTTGTAAATCCCCTCCTAATCTTGACACTACAAAATAACATGACAACTAAAGAAAAAGGCACAGGTGTACGGTTAAGCAGAAAAGGCTAAATAAATTTCTTGCGTTTTGGGTGAGCTGGACTGATGCTTATCATAAAACACATTAATCACATCACTGGTGCTTTATTGTTCCTCACTGGGCTTGATGGAGAAACGTGTAATTCCATCCATCAGCACTGAATCAACATCCTGTAATTCAATCTTCAGACAGAAGAAAAATATATATAATAAATAGCATAAATACAGAGGCAATAACAAAGAGAAATGGGGAACGAGCATTAAGGGAGATATAAGTAGAGAATAAAATGTGGAGAATTAGACAAGAATGTCAAATTTTCTTTAAGTAGTCAAATTATTATTAAGTGGTTAAAATGTTGAGCTATTAATCTAAAGTTTGTGGGTCCCAGGTCCCTCAAAGTGGGTCCTTAAGCTTGATCCTCAATCCTCATTGCTTCAGAGGTGCTGTATGGCCAACTCTGTGTTCTGTCCCCAACCATTAATTTGGGATCCTTGTAAGTTGCCTTGTAAGTTTTTTTTGGGGGAAAAAAGTGCCTGCTACCAATAGGGCTAGGAATGGAGTTAGATGTGGTTTGGGTTAATGGAGGTTTTTACCGAAGGTTATGAAGTAGTTGGTGGGAGAGGAAGGAAATGGGATGGTATCAGGGGTAAGAGTTCGTTTGCTGTTTTAGGGTTGCCAACTGGTGGGGGACTGTTACTGGAGGTTTAAAGTAGTTGAAGAAAAGCTGTTCTCAGCTGTATAAGGTACGTGGACTGTTTTGCATTTTCAAAGGTTTTGTGGGGTGGAAATATGGGTTGTTAAAGTAGGTTGTAGGTAGTTTTGTTATGTAAAAGTGAGTTGTTACCAAAGGTATGAGGTAGGTTGTTGGTGTGGGTGCTTGGTCTCTTTGGTAATCAAACACGGTCCCACATTTAGCCATATCATTCAGCCAGTAGCCCTCATACACCTGTCCTTTGTCCAGGAAGAAGGAACGTCCAAATCCGTTCTTCATCCCATTTTTCCATTGGCCTTCGTACCTGTTACCATTTTCTATAACCACACACACATTCACATACAGTTCAGTCATGTGAGCAGTAAGGTTAGAGGACATGTTAAACTGGTAACAACAACCACAATAAGTTTGATGATAATTACTGTCACATGCAGATGTGTGATTATCAGGTAGCCGGGTTGTTTGTAACTCTCAGAAAAACTGATAAAAGACTCCATAACTTAGTCAGCGGTGTCCTACATCTATATGTTATCTGGTTATTGAGAAGCTTGGATACCGTGCAGCAGAACGCCCTGTCCATGTGGTTTATCCTTTAGCCACTCTCCTTCATATATCCTTCCATCCTCATAGTACATTTTTCCGCAGCCGCTCCGCTGGTTCTGCAGCCACTCTCCTTCATACCGCGATGTTGAGGAGTAGAAATTCGTCCCATATCCCTAACACAAATGTTTTTTTTATTAACATATGCAAATAAAATCACAAACAACAAAGATTATGGAAAAAACATTTTAAACATAATCACCAGGAAACTATGTCCCATGACAGCTCATGATAATAATGATAATCTATGTATAGATCAAGTGTAATTATATTGAAACTGTATGAAAACTGAACTGTAATTAAATTGGGATAGGATTTGAAAAGTACTTCATACCTCCTTCTTATTGTTCTTCCAATGTCCTGAATACACTCTCACGTGTTGCTGAGATAATGGGTGAAGTTTACTGAGATTGCCAAACCCGTCACGTACACCATGCTTCCAATCCCCTTCATAAATAACTGTACCCCCCCTGCACACCTGAGTACCTTTACCTGTAACCCAGGACAGATGGGGTGCGGTCAGGACATGGCTCATTCCCACACATGATAATCAACACCAATTACATTTACATTCAGTTATTTAGCAAACAGGATGGAACTTGGACCTCTATTGGACTGATAGTGTTGCATTCGTGGAGGATGGACACAATGGACTTATATAGTTTACATAATTTTTACTATTGTTAAATACGGACACCTGATCTCTAAACAATCTGTACATGGCGGTCCTATACTGTTGGTGCTGTCCGGCGGCAGGGAGCCACTGAGCCTTGGTCCTCAGAAAGGTTTCTTCCTAAAAAAAAAGTTGTCAGGGAGTTTTTTCTTGCCACTGCCGTTTCGGCTTGCTCTTTGGGGGTTCAAGCTTGGAATAGAACGCTATAAAGCTGCTTTGTGACAAAGCACTGTTGTAAAACGCAATATATAAATAAATTACTTGAACTTCAAATGCTTTTACTCAAAGCAACTTACAAATGAAAAAAAAAAAAACACGAGTCAGTAGTTAAAGAGAAACCAGCTACACAGTAGTATCCTTACACCTCAAAACATTACAATAGTCATGCTGGGATAGGATAGGGGCTTGGCCCAGCAGGTGAGTACCTGTTCAGTTAAGAAAGATCTTCGTGATGTTGTACTGAATGATCGGGCAATTTTAGTGACCTGATGAGGTTTAAGATAAGTGTAATTATAATAATATAATGGTGGCACGGTGGCTTAGTAATTAGCACATTCGCCTCTCAGCACTAGGGATTCCAGTTTTAATCTGGGTGGAGTTTCCATGTTCTCCCCATGTCCGCGTGGGTTTCCTCCGGGTTCCTCCTACATTCCAAAAACATGGATTCCAGGTAAATTGAACGTACTAAATTACCCGTATAGTGTGTGTTTGTGGATGTGTTAGTGGATTGGTGCCCTTTCCTGGGTGTATCTGCCCAGCGCCCGAGATGGTCTACCCTGAATGGGGAGGGGGGGACCCCACTGCGACCCTAGTAGAATAAGCGGAAGCTAATTAATGAATAAATAATAATACATTTTATTTATATTGCATTTTCCTTGAACCTAAAAGACGCTTTACAACAGCATTAATTAACAGAACAAAAGCTATTAAATATTCAAATATAATGAACTGAAATAAAGTCCCACTGCACGTTAGATTCTAATTTGTCTCAATCTAGTGTGTGTGTGTCCGCGCCCAGATGTTATTACTGTGTCGTGATTTCATTACAGCAGTGTAACAGATAAATACATGTGTAAATCGGTACAAATCTTACAGTGGTGTCTATATTTACCATGTTTGTAGTTATCTTTCCATTCCCCGGTGTACTGATCTCCTGTATCGGTAAACACTGTGTGCAGCAGTCCATTCTTATCTGCTTTTTTATCCCGCATGTTCACCACAGACTCGGATTTCACTTTTTTCAGGAACGGCATTGCTAAGCTGTCAATAAAATTATCGCAAACTGGAACACAACTTGTTTGGTTCGTTTAATAAGAAAAAGAAAATCTGTAGTGTTTTCTGTTTTTGCAGCGTGGCGTCTTGTTACCATAGCACTCATCGACGTTTACATCTCATCTTTACCTGCAGGGGGCAGTCTCTTTGTGTAAGTTAATGAGAGCAATACACTCAAATTGATCAGACGTTTTAAATAAAGTCAGAAAATAAAGACATTTTAAATAAAGTCAGGTCGATAACTTTTCAAATAGTCACACAACGGGCAAATCCCACAAAGTTGATATGCTTGTATATGTTAACATGTGTAATAAAAACGTAATAAAAAGTGTTAGTATATATACACATCTTGCGGTTTTAATATACTTTTTAATTCAATTATTTTTGATTCATTTTTAATGGCAACTGGCCAGGAGAAAAACCTTGCGTATGCGCATGCTGGAGCCGTGTCGCCTCGGACTAGTCGTTGGCGCGCATGCGCAGTGATGCAACTGAGGCGCAGAGGGAGCATGGCTGTAAGTGAGGCAAGCAGCAGCACCATGTCAGTAGAACATTGTGCCAAAGAACTACAGGGAATAGACACGGAATACCAAGAACTACAGGTTCGGATTGCGTTATTTTGTCTTTTAAAAACTACAATAAAGTTTTGATGAACCGTGCCGCCGTTAGCGGTTTTAAAATCCCACTCTTATTGTCCAAGATACAAGTTAGCATTAATGCTAACAGCTGAGCTGAAGCTAAACAATATAAACACGTTCTTCTTTTATTCTTATTGTTATGACTTTTACTTTATACAGCTGAGTATATTCATCGGGATGTTTTTATAAAACTTTATTTGAGTTTAATGTTCGTGGTAAATAATATTTATGAATAGTATTCAGACATTCACGGAGATCTTTAAATGTATTTAATTTAGTATACAGTTAGAGAACATTTCCTCAGGCCAAGGTCCAGACCGTCAGTATTTCTAACTCCTGTCCTGATTTAGTATCATAACCGGTATACTGAAGTAGCCTAGTAGTTCATTTTTATATCAACAAATGATTACAAAACAAATTACGAATATAATTGAATATATCTTAATAATAATTATTGGTGTAAATGCGAAACTAAATATGTATGCTTTGCCCAAGGGCACTTCAGCCCTTGGTACTTCTTGGGACCGGGAATCAAACCGGGTACCTTTAAATTGCAAGGCTGTTTTTTTAACTGCAAGCATTTATGCATTTGTTTATTTAAGGAATAAACATTGTGGGACTGAAAAAAGTGAGTTAAAAAAACCAAATATGTTAGAACCAAATATGTTAGAACAAATTAGCTCTAGATAATTTAACTTCTGTTTTTGTTTTTTTTTTTGTTTTTTTTTTTGCCTATGTTTAAACCATCAGTTTTTTTGTTATGGGCGGCATGGTGGCTTAGTGGTCAGTGGCAGCTTTGGGCATGTGCAGTTCAGTTGCTGTTTGAACGTGGAGCAATGCAGTTGTCTCTGAGCACTGAGAGTGTTGTGGAAGGGGGCTCATGGACAAAAACTGAAGAACATGGGTCTCCAAAAACACTAGAAAAAGCCGCTAGTTGCTAAATGTAGCGACAAAGTCTAGCTTTGTACCTTGTCTGCACAGATCTGATTGGCTGAAGAACGCAATTGATCTTAGTATGCACACAATTGGTCTGAGTTTACTGCACAGCAAAGATAAGGATAAAGATAAGGAACGTTCCGCCACTAAAAATAAACTGTAAAAATTAAAACAACAGTTTATTGGTTTGGGTCTGAATGTGAATGTCTGGATCCGGCCTACAGTCCGCCTATTAGTGACTTCAAGAATAAAGTTTACTCGTCATTTTCAAAGAAACCAGTTCCAAGAAAATCTAATCTCTGTAACACAGCATGTGTTTTTTTCTAGAAGTAGCCATCTAAGTATAATACACTGTAACCATTCAGGTAGTCTATCAGCGTCAAGGTTCAGAGTATTGTAGGTGTTCAGAGAGACTTGGTGGGAAAACATTTGACCTACACACCGTATTTCGTACAACATAATCTTTATAAGAACCTTCAACTTGCATCAGAAAGTTCATGTTACGCAACTTTAAAGCGTGTTATTGTTTGTTGTGCAGGAAACGCATAAGGTGTACAGACAGAAGTTAGAGGAACTCGCTCACCTGCAGAGTGTGTGTAGCAGTGCCATCAGCAAACAGAGGAAAACCCTGAAGGAGCTCTCCAGCACACTTCATAAGTATGTCAGCTGTGGTTTGGGATACAACCCTCTGTTTACATGTTGGGCAGGAACCAAAGATTCACAGCATTGCTGCTAGAACAACAAACAGAAGAAAGTGAATCTTTAAAATTTTGTATAATTGGAGGTTAATTGTGAAGCTTGTTGTTACAGATGTTCACAAACATGCGATGATTCGGCGACGATAGAGAACCTGCAGATGCAGATAAAGGAGAGGCAGAATGTTTTCTTCGATATGGAAGCATACCTGCCGAAAAAAAATGGGTGAGAACAGTTCAGGTTCCACTATAATTCAACATGTATGTGTGAGGATGGTCTTCAGAAGGTAAAAGGACAGATTTGTGTTAATGATGAAGGAGTACTTTAATAGGAACTATATTTTTGGCTCAGTGTTGAAATTTGATTTTGGAACCATTAAGTTCTCTACAAAAACTTTTGTTTTTCTGATTTAGATTTTTTTTTATTCGTTTCCAGGTTGTACCTAAACCTCGTTCTTGGAAATGTAAACGTTACTCTACTCAGTAACCAGGCTAAGTAAGAACATCTGAATCCTCCATTTCAGTTTATTCCATCATTTTCTGTCCTGATTGTATGCTCGTAGTTAACTCATCACCTGTTGCTTCATACTGTAACAGGTTTGCGTATAAAGACGAATATGAGAAATTCAAACTGTGTATGACGATAATCCTGATGCTGGGGGCCATCTCTTCGCTCTTCCTGCTGAACTACAGGTGACATCATCCTCAGCGTCTCAGTAACGCTGTAGTTAAGACGGAAAACATCCAGGAGTTGAACTTTACACGTCTTGTTTTTCGCTTCCAGGGTGACGGACGAGATCTTTAATTTTTTGCTGGTGTGGTACTACTGCACTCTGACCATCAGAGAGAGCATCCTCATTAACAACGGCTCCAGGTTAGAAGCTCAGGGGGAAATGTTCACTATTATGTTGGTGTGATAGACAGATGTTCTTGAGCTTGTGCGTGCTTTAGGATCAAAGGCTGGTGGGTTTTACATCACTACGTCTCCACCTTCCTCTCAGGGGTCATGCTCACATGGTAAGATCTTTCATGAAAACAGCAGACCCTCTTACACACACACACAGAAAACGAGATAGTGATGTAACAGCTGTTTCTTCTTTCAGGCCTGAAGGTCCCATCTACCAGACGTTTAGGAATCAGTTCCTGGCCTTCTCTATTTTCCAGAGTAAGAACATCAAAACACTTTCCGCTCCAAATATTACCACACCAATGTATTTCAATAATAATACTGAAATATTTTTCATTATGCCTTCAATATGACTTAACTGCAGCTGATGGTCACACCCTGTTAAAAAACACGTTCAATTTTATAACAATGTGAAATTGTTAAAAAATTATACCACAAGTACACTGCATTTCGGGTCCGTGTGTGGTGTAGAACTCTGGTACAATGTCAAGCTTCATTGTGAGGTCCTAGGATTAGATGTGGCTGTGGTGTGGTTGCAGCACCTTAGGGTCAAAATCGTTTCGGTGCGGGTGGTTCACAAACAGTGGTACACAAAGTAGCATGAGTATGTCAGATAATAGCAAAGTAATTAAACATTTAATAATTAGTAAAGCACACACAAATATGTTTAAACGTTTTTATAATTATGTTATAATAAACATTGTATTATAACTAATATAAAAATTCTATGAACTACACAGACACCATACTGTGGCTTTGTTCTGAAAT
Source organism: Xyliphius kryptos (assembly GCA_025769995.1). Classification (NCBI taxonomy): domain Eukaryota; kingdom Metazoa; phylum Chordata; class Actinopteri; order Siluriformes; family Aspredinidae; genus Xyliphius; species Xyliphius kryptos. The sequence goes on along the minus strand of JAOUQT010150406.1, from coordinate 20,738 downwards.
AACACAAAAATTGCCTAAATGTTTCAGGGAACTGTTTGCTTCACTTTGCAGCATTGCCTGTTATGAAATCTAAGAAGAAACAGGTTTTGTTGTCAATCCAGCACAGACATGTAGCAGAGACCATCAGAACACAAAGGGCACGGAACCCACAATCTATTTCCAATTCCATAGTCTGAACCGCCACATTTACATTTAGTCAGTTAGCAGACTCTTTATTCAAAGCGACTTACAAATGGAAATCAGTAATTTAGGAAAATTGACGATGAGGCAGGCTGATAACCGATTCAAGATCGAGGGGTCTAACCCTGGGATGTTTCGTTACCTTGGACTGGAGGAACAAGAATTTAGCAGCCGTTCCCTTGAAAGAGGGAAGGGAACGGGGGTGGTAAGAGAAGACTGGTAAGTCTCTAAACCTAGAGACAGACCATACTTACGCCACCTCATTTCAATGGATCGTAGAGTGGTGCGCTGTTTGCAAAGCACCTCTGTGAGCCAGGGACTAAAGGAAGATATGAGTCTTCCTAGTGGTTAATGGGCAGGCCTGGTCTACACAGGTAGCCAAGATGGAACATAGTGTGCTGGATGCAGTGTTAGTATAAAGGGTAGAGAAGTTACTGATGCAAGGAAAAGCATCAGTAACCAAGTCAGAAAAAAACTGAATTAGCTAACATATGGAGTAGGTGGAGGTCCAGGCTGGAGATAAGAGAAAGAAACTCAGAAGCACAAGGCCGATCAATGTGAATGTTGAAATAACAAGGACAACAAGAGGAAAGCCATCATCTGGGAGAGATGGTAATATATCCAGCATCTTAATGAAATCATCAAGTTGACCTGGGGGGGCGCGACATTTAAGAGGTTCTATTATGGTCAGTGCATGGAACTCAACTGACGTATTGTTAGATGAAAGTATAAGAGGAGAAAATATGCATTGGTGGGGAAATAAGAAAACCTGTTCCACCTCCTCTTTTGCCGATTCGAGGAGCGAGCAAGGTGAAAATTCGTTAAAAGGGTGGCTGGAGTAGCAGTGTTCTCTGGACGTATCTCGGTCGCAGTGAAGGCCAAGTCCTGAATCCCAGAATGAGCCATAGTAGTAATTAAAACGATAGGTTGATTAAAAAGTAAAAGAATATATACGTGTGGTTGCCTTGTCGGTGGATTTACGCAGGTAGACTCTCAGGTCTACACACAAGAAGGCTCAACACGTGTCAGCGGCTCAGTATTTCGTAAAAAGCCAGGATGATTAAGATGCACATCACGCCTCCAGCAAAACCAAACACTAACGAGTTGCAAATTAGCAGCAGAGTTAAACTAGAACCCAACCCTACAAAAAGCAGTTCCATTCACACAGAGTTTTCATTAAAAATTATACCAGCATGAATTAAGCTATAACAGATATAGGGCTTACCAGGATATACAAAGAGCTACAGCCACTTATCCTTTGTATCTCAATAATGATAATGTTTGTAATGTAGAAACTGAGAAATAAACCTATATTAAATCATTAAGGCACTTGAGGTTGTGCATTATTGTGACTAAATTACAGGAAAGAGGTGATGTTACGCACGCTGCGAAGTGGAGTACACATTCCTTTTTTCCTGATTTATTCACAATACACAAACTCAAGTGCTTTCTTATTGCTTTCATAGAACAGTAACAAACACACTTAAATAATAAAAAAGCAAGGCTAGATTCATAAATGCATTTTCTAAAAGTAAAATTGTAAAATAATTTTAGCTTCCACGATGTATTCTAGTCCAGTTTTTAAAGTGAACGTTGAGTAACAGGTTTCTGGGTTTCGCTAACAATCAGCCACAGCCATGTAAATCAAATAACTGCCCAAATAACAACACAGTTAATAAAAAAACTTTGAGAAAATATTATATTGTATGTCATTCGTTGATATGAATTAAAGCACTCGTAGGTGTGTGCTATTTTTAATAACTTTTTGACTCAGTCAATTAGATTTAATGACCAGAACTACCAGTTTTATAATAAGTGTATTAATGCATCATTTTCTGACTGTGTGTGCAGGTTGTGTACAGTTCCTGCAGTATTACTATCAGCGTGGATGTTTGTATCGGTTACGAGCTTTAGGGATGAGGAACCAGCTGGACCTCACTGTGGGTAAGCTTCACACCATGTTCCATTCAGTTTGTAGTTACGGTTAACTCTGTAGACAGAAGGCGTGTGGTGTTTCATTTGCAGTCTTTGTGTTCAGAGGGATTCCAGTCATGGATGTGGAGAGGACTCACCTTCCTGCTACCCTTTCTGTTTTTTGGACATGTGAGTACCAGCACCACTGCATCTATATTATTATTAAAATCAAATTGCCATCATATAGTCCCAGTTCTGTATTTACTGTCCATAAACACATGGTGGCAATATTAAGGGCGCGCGTGTGTGTGCTTGCAGTTTTGGCAACTGTACAACGCAGTGACTCTGTTCCAGCTGTCGATGCGAGATGAGTGCAAAGAATGGCAGGTACTGGTTGGTTGTTGTGCGCAATAATGCAGATGTTTGAGATGCTGTGTGTGCATTGGGTGATGGTGGTGTGTTTGTCCCAGGTTTTGATGCTGGCCCTGACGTTCCTGGTTCTGTTCCTGGGAAACTTCCTCACCACCCTAAAGGTAGTCCATCAAAAGATACAGAAGAACCGAGCAAAGGAGAAAAGCAATTGAAACCCCACCTCTGGAAAGAGAGATGTGTCGGTCACTACGGCAACAACCACATTGTTACAAAGACCGCATGAGAGCAGAAGAGGCAAGGCACAGCCAGGTCCCAAATCCTCCTGCTTTTAGAGGTTGTGTGGGAGAGCAGAGACTGTACAGAAAGTAGGTGTGGTTTATTTAGTGTGAATGTTTACAGACAAGCTTTGCACATGCTCAGTGATCCACAAACGGGACGACGGGCTGCAGACGTGCCGCGAATTAAACAGCGCTGAATAAAGATGCGATAACGAGAACGTCTCCAATTCTAAATCATGTTCTTAAAATCATCACACACTGAGTGGTACAGGATAACTAAACCTTTAAACCTCACAGAATATAGACTGAATAGACTCCCTGAAGTGACATCTTAGATTTGTTGGGGGAAAAAATCATTTATTTTAGATTTTTGTTCATTTTTGAGAACCGCTTTAAAAAAAATCTTTTTAGGGTCAACACCATGGCAGCAGCTTGCTATATCCGAGGACTGGTTTGATGTGACAGAATAACTGGGTTTACCTTAATCCGTGGACATGCTGATGCCATGGTTATCGGTGAAGGAATAAGTTTCTGATGAAAACATATTACGCTCCTCGGGTTGCTATTTTGGATCGAATATGGTCTTGTGCACCATCTCAAACAGCTTCATTTCATCTGGAGAACGAATGTAAGACTCGATCTCAGAGTCGGAGATCTCCTCGTCCCCTGTGACGTCAGGTCCGGGGTCCCGCCGTGCCTTTTTGGAGTTGTGTGCTGACGGAGGGAGAAACAGGTGACGTTTAGTCCAGTGTTCTTCTTCAGCAGGGGGCGCAATCTGTGCAGCAGCTTCGTTCTCCTGCTCGCTCTCGAAGTTTCTGAGGGCCTGCAGCATCAGCGTGTGGCGGTGTTGGAGGATATCGTCTACGAAGATCACCACGGTAGCCGGCTCCACCGTGGCCCCTCGCAGCCAGGGCAGCTGCCGTCCCAGTTTACACAGAGCGTCCCTGAGCTCGTTCATCCGCAGCACCTCCGCTGTACGCCTCCCAGAGGGGGTGTTCTGGGGCAACTTTGCCAGTGTGCAGAACTTCGACAGTGTGTATTTCATACGCGCCTAACACACACACACACACACACACACACACACACACACATTCATGATCATCAGCCTGGTAATAATAATGTTTATGATCAATAGAGTTATGTGATAACTGATGGGGGGGGGGGGGGCTATTTACCGTGAAAGGCGGGAAACACCTGAACCAGGTCAGCAGAAGTTCAAGCAGTATGGACCCCATTCATCTGCCCTGTAATTGGACCCCTAATCACTGTTCCTGTGTTCTGATTATGAACTGGCTTCACATTCCACAGAGGGTTAACTTGAGCAGCACTGCTGGTTCTGATCCACTGGTACCAGCACAACAGTGTGATTGCAGTAATGAGAATCATCCACTGCCTTAATAATACAGGGTGGTCCACAAAAAAAATAGCCTGGCTGATATATTCATGCATATGAGGCAGGCTGCTTGTACCTGCTCTGTCCATGGTCCTGATCATCAGAGAACAGAGTGAAGGGTACTAACAGAGTATACGATTGTTCTTTTTTTGTTTCCTCTGTTTCAAATTAGAGCTCAGGTGTGTGTGTGTGTGTGTGTGCAGACAGAAAACTGAACTTACCTTGGGTTTTAGAGATTGCCAGGCTACATACACACAGGCAGTGAGGATGGGCAATGGGTGGCGCCCCGTCACTATCCACAACTCTGAGGCGAGTTCCAGCAGAATGGAGCTGCGCTGCACCAACCGCTCCACCTTCTCCTCACACACATCTGGAACTTGTCCCAGCTCAAGCTTAAACCTAACACACACATAACGATGTAGACGACTACCACAGGAGAAGGATATGAGGGGGAGGGGAACCTACCTGTGGCAGTGACCCTCCAGCTCATCAATGATGGAGGGCGTGGTGTGCTGGAGGTTCAGAATTTTTATAAGGTCCTTAAGGACGAAGCCAATGGCGTTGACTGTTGTATCCAACAAGGAACTGATGGTTCCCATGGTGATGGGCCAGTTGTTCTGTCTGCATATAAAGAGCACACAGCACCCGCCTAAAATTTCTTTCTTGGCCAGGCGCCCATGCAGAAAGTAGGTGTGGTTATAGGCCTGCTCGAACAGACTCACTACACCTGACTCCATACTGCTGGGGAGATGGAGGATACGGCAGAGCGAGCGCACACGCCCCAGACCTGCATACACAAACCTCTTTATAGTACATCCTGGTGGCTTATGATGATGTAACAGATATAAATGCAGTACTCAGATGTGCGGTACCTGTAATGAGGTTGGGACAGGGGGTCTTCACCGCCTTTGTGCTAGCGAAATACGGTACGGCTGGGACAGAGGAGAACCGGGGTTACAACAGGAAATCAACATCCATACAATTATTTTAATTTAATGTGGGGGGGATACCTGTGCTCTGTTGTTCATCAGTCATGGTAGTCGTAAGAATACCCTCTGAGACCACCGAACCACAGTCCTCACACACCCACTGCATCTGAGAGTTAAACTCATCCTCCACCACGTTTCCAGAACCACATTCTGGACACGAGCGCGCCATCACGACACCTACACACACAATTAGTGCCATCACAGACAAATAAATGAGTCCTTAATAGAATTCAAAGAAAACTTGAAAGGTGAAAACAGAAAAAAAAAAATCTAAACAAGTAAAAGGAACTGTGGAGTGAGGCAGGAAACAAGAAGACAAATGGAGAAGAGACATGAAGAGGAGACAAAATAAAAACAAGACGTGAGACAGAGGAATAATAAGTTCAGAAATCAGAGAGACAGGTGAGACAATTATGTGAATAATTTAATGAAGGTTTGTGAGGTCATCACGAATTACCTGTCTAAACGGAATGTAGAAAAGAACACAGTTTCGTACAAAGCCGTTTGTCCTGCTGCACCTAATCACCTTAATGAGAAATGTGTGTAATTATTTTTAGCCTTTACTCTGCTTTACAGAACTTTAATGAGCAGTCAACAGAAACGTTTAAAATTCGAACAGGTAGTTTCGGTAGTTCGTACACTGAATCACTGAACCGCAAACAGTATAGACATTTTTTGTTGAACAATGTTTATTTGTTTTTTAATTATGAATTATTTATCCCAGAATATTAACAAATATTTAACGCCCAAAGTGCTGCACGAATTTGAACTCTGTTTAAACCTACGGTGTGGTACATAAAATGTGTATTACCATAACAAATCTGATAAAAATCAAGTTAATTGAATCCACTCACCTTAAACCCGGTCTCTGAATCGAATTCAAATCAAACACAACGCCGCCATCACGGGGACTTTATTTACATCCGGGTCCTTGATGACGTGCTAATGGGTAATGTGTGTAATGTATGACTGTAGCCAGCAGATGGAGACAAATGTAGGCCTTTTGAATAAAATCGCTCCGGTGTTTAAATTATTTACAAAAATTAAACCGTAAAGTGTCTTTATTATACAGAAGTAAGTGTAGTTATGTAGTCTTTTTGTACTCTTATGTCTCTATGCTTCCACACGACTACGTGGAGTCATTTGTGGATTTAAAAACATGAGATAATATAAAGTTTAATTTATAAGAAATTCTATTTAACGATTTATTTTTTGTTCAAAAGGGTTACATGTTCAATATACCATTGAGAATGTCCACCACAGGAAGATGGACACCAGTGGAAGTTGATTTCTTCTGCAGGTTTACCCAGGGCAGTTACCTTTCCAACATGGCGGCACAAAGGAAGAGCCTCTTGGAAACTGAACTGCTTAGTTTTCAAAACTGCAATAAAATGTTGTGTTAAAGATTCCACTGTTGAAATCATTCGGTTCCATGTGGATGAGATTGTGTCGCACAGTTGATGAGAATCTTATTCTCATCAACTGTGCGACACAGTGGATGAGATTGTGTCGCACAGTTGATGAGAATCTTATTCTCATCAACTGTGCGACACAATCTCATCCACATGGAACCGAATGATTTCAACAGTCGACTGTGGTGCTGACATGTTCTCAACAATTTACTGTACTTTTCTCAGAGATGAACCTTAGATTAAGGTCTGGCACTGTGGGAACCTGGGATAATATCTGCAGCCAGAACACTAAGCTAAACTGTATTGCTCAAAGGTCCAGTCAGACAGCACATTTCCTTTATTAATAAATAATTTTTAGATCAGTTCACAAGATTCCTCAATCAAGAGTTCTATCTCTGAAAATTTCTTAAGACAGTAGTTTAATTTAACACCACATATACACAGTCAGCTTATGTACGAGGCAGGGCAGCTAGGTATTTAGATGTTTTAGCCCAGTGGTCTTTTAATATGGTTTTAGAGGGTTTTTTTATGTTTGTATGTTTCAGAGATTCTTTTAGTGTCACTGGTAATTCAGTTGTATATATTTAGAAAATTATGTTAGTATGTGTTTCACATTTAGGGGTTTGTGCCATGTTTTACAGAAGGGTGGTGATTCCTTCTTTTATTTAGGTGAGCATGGGTGAGCCTACTGAGTCTGAAAAAGGATCTAGAGATCGTGACCTTGGGGGCATTTCAGAAAGCAGGTTTAACAAACTCTAAACTTAACCCTGAACTCTTGAGTGGTCTTACCCCGCTCTGACATATAGAGAGTTTTCCGTTCCAAAACGGCTAAGTTAAAGTAATCGGAGTTAAAGTAATCAAGGTTAATAAACTCTAAGTTAACCCTGACAGAAAAGGCATTCTAAGTGGAATGCGTATAAATAAGATTTACCATGGACATAAAAGGGAAAAAATCTGCCAAGCATTGTATTTTACACCACATGTATTAATGAGAACTGAGAGCTGCTGCATGATGTTTTACATTTGAAATGTTACACTTAATAATGTTATTGTTGTGTTCATTCATTCATTCATTATCTTCCGCTTATTCCTTTTATGAGGATTGCGGGAGGGTTCCCCATGCCCATCCAGGGGAGAACATCTCGGGCGCTGGGCAGATACACCCAGGACAGGGCACCAATCCATCACTGGGTGCACATTCCCTCACACAGCCACACACACACACACACACACACTATACAGGGCATTTTACAGCATTCTATTTACCTTCATGTTTTTGGAATGTGGGAGGAAATCGGAGAACCCGGAGGAAACCCACACAGACACAGGGAGAACATGGAAACTCCCCCCAGATTGGGATTCGAACCGGGAATCCCCAGCGCTGAGGCGAATGTGCTAACCACTTAGCCACCGTGTCACCCTTGAATCATAATTTGTTTTTCTCATCTCTTTGTGTGTTGGTAACAATAAAGCACTTGAGGTTGTGCATTATTGTGAATAAACCATGGGAAGAGGTGTAACGGCATTTCGCTTGAGTGTCGTGCCTAATAACACCTCTTTGCCGTGGTAATTGATCAATTGTAATTGATCAGATTAATATGCCAAGCTTAGTAGATGGTTGTATCGGATTGGTCAGATTTCGAATTGAGGTTAATCGTCAGCAGCGCTCCTTACCTTTTACTTATTTAGATTTCTTGTGTGTGTGTGTGTCATATCTGCACAGTTTAGCTAAAAGCTGGTATACACACCATGCCTTAAACTGTCACATCCAGTACATTCACCGCTGTCCCGTGGGTAGGTGACCTGAGGTGTGTGTGTATATATACCAGGTATATATCACAATGTGGGGACCAAAACCTTTTTACACAGTCACACTGTGAAGACCCTTATGTAATCGTGGGATTTTTCAGTTAGCTAGAACTCTACTGCTCCCATCTCCAGCTTCTTAACATTATAACATTAATTTGTTTTAAAATACAATGTAAAATAATTTCTATTACTGGAAGTCTGACTTGAGCTCAGCCATTTATGACATTTGATTTGACTTGGAGTAAATTGTCATTTTTAAAATGTCTAAAAATGTACATAAATGTTTGTTCTTTAATGGATAAGTTCATTTGAAGGGTGGATGATAACCTATGTATTCATCAATTGTACAGGGCCGATTTAATTAGTTTTTAGCTGGAAAGATATGTATATGGCTATGAAAGCTCATTTTCAGCCAAAAAAACCCAAACAAACTCATAATTCTGAATTTTAATCTCAGAATTCTGGCTTCTGATCCATAATTCTGATTTATGTCTGTCTGAATTCTGAGATCCTTTTTTCCTTCTTAGTGGCAGAAATGGGCTTTCATAGAAGTATCTGTTGACAAATGCAAAATAATAAAAGAATAACGCAACCTTACCATAGAACTTTTATTTTATTTGAGTTTACTGCTCAAAAAAATAAAGGGAACAGTAAAAGATCACATCCTAGATCTAAATGAATAAAATATTTATTTAAAAGATATATTCAGTTGGAAATCTTTATTTAGTAGACAGTGGAATGCATTGAGAACAAAATAACATGAAAATTATCAAAATGTAAATCAAAATTATTATCCCATGGAGGTCTGGAAGTTACATTGTGTTGGTTTTTTAAGCGTTCCCTTTATTTTTTTGAGCAGTGTATATTTATAAACTGTATATAAATAAATGTTACTCATTAGTCTGCTAGAAAAGTACTGATGCATCTGACACAACTACTCATTTTTCAAAGAGATGTTGAGCTGCTTGACCACCAATTTAAATTCCTAAATTCAAGGCAGGGCGGCATGGTGGCTTAGTGGTTAGCACATTTGCCACTTAACGCTGGGGATTCCTGGTTCAAATCCCAATCTGGTTGGAGTTTCCATGTTCTCCCCGTGTCTGCGTGGGTTTCCTCCTGGTTCTCTGGTTTACTCTCACATTCCAAGAACATGGATTCAAGGTAAATCGAATGCCCTAAATAGCCCTGTATAGTGTGTGTATACGTGTGTGCCTGTGTATAACGTTACCCAGCGATGTATCTGCCCAGCGCCCAAAACGTTCTCCCCTGGATGGGGAAACCCCCCGCGACCCTCATAAAGGAATAAGCGGAAGATAATGAATGAATCAATTAATAAATGGAATTTAAGGTATTCTATACAATTTGTTCAATGTTACCTGACTCTTCACACAATAAATTGTGTCTCAAGTGTCTTTGTGAGTTGTTCCCGCCCGAGTGGCTTATATTCATTTACAATGCCATTGTTTTGCAAAATGTTTGGACATCCCTGCTCTAACTGAACCCTACTGGATTCTACCGACATACCCATGTATTAGGAGATTTACGGTAGTCTGGTGCTGTGCTCGCTCACCTTGTGCAGGTCGCTGTAGAGCGCGGCGGCGATGTCGGAGTGCCGTTCTGTGATGAACCGCAGTAACGCTCTCAGCTGCTGTACTCTGTACTGTAGAACCCGGGACTTCCCCGTCCTGAAAGCTTTTCTGGCTGTATCCAATGCCTGCTTCTCCATGTCGTCGGTAAGTCTGAGTCTAGCAACAATTCAGCAGTGCTGCCGAAATCCTTCCGCCTCAGTTACTCCGAAAAAAGCAGTCCGCGGGACAAAAGGCATCACTGTCCCTCCTCCATTACTGCACTAAGAACACAGAACAGTAAAGTCCACAGCTTACATTATCTTTATCGCGACTAAGTGAGCAATATAGTGTTTCAAATGACAAAGTAGAATACTTTTGAGTAAAAATCACCAGTTCTGAATTCAACAAAGCTTTATTTTTTAATATTTTATTGCCATCGAGATACAGCTTACTAACTGTCAAAAGTTTGGACACGCCTCCTTTTTTCACTCCACTGTTGTCCATTGTGTCAGTTCCACTTACTGTAAAGATGGACTTTGTAGTTCTAGACTGTAGTCATGTTTGTGGACTACAGTACATACTGTTTACATCCTCTTTACTCTGTTTTCTAATTGTCAGGACCCCAATAGTACCACCACAGAGATATTATTTGGTTGGTGCTTTAGTCCTATCCCAGCAGTGTCACTGAGGTGTTTAAATGAAACTACAGCAACACTGCTGCACTAAAACCCCCTCACTGCATCAGTGTCACTGCAGAACCGACAATAAACAATACACCACCCAAATTATACCTGTTCTGTGACTGATTCTGACCAATAGAGAACATAGAACCAACATGGGACTTAAAAAAAACCCCAAGAAAACAGATGGATTACAGTCTGTAAATGTTAAACTACAAAGTCCATCTCTATGGTAAGTGGAGAAAATTGACAATGGAACATGAAGGAGGTATGTCCAAACTTTTAACTGATACTGTACATGTCTGTTTGCCGAAACCACATATATTATGATTAGAAAGTTGTTTGCCAAGTAAAATAATGATGAAAGACTTTAGTTAAATATCGTCAATATAAGGATCAATACCACAGTTTAATGCTGAAGTGAAATATATTAGCAGTTTTAAGTGTAGTGTAAAATTAGGGTTAGGGTTAGCTGTGATCAGCTGTTACCAGTTAAATCAAAAATGTGGATGTCATCATTCACAATTATCATAATTCTAATCTGCCATTTTCATTGTAATAAAACAAACTAAATAAAGCAATACAATAAATGGAAGCACAACAATATTTTTTACTCATAAAACAGGTAGTTCCGGTCCTTTACTCTGATCAGTTTGTCCAGACATGACATTATTTACAATAATACACACCTCTGACCGCTTTACATTCGTTTGAATGTGTGATATACAATACATTATTCAGGTACCATTAATGGAAATACAGATCAATATAAGCGGTTATAAAAAACATAATGATAACACAGACATATATGAAAACCAGAGTAGTTTAAGTTTATTATTTTTTTTTTTTTACAGTTTTCTACAATGGACCAAAATAGTACAAAAGCAGCTTTACAGTGTTCTAGGCCTGAACCTTCAAACAATAAACCAAGATAAGTGTAATAGAAAAGCTCCCTGGTTTTGTTGGTTTTCAGGGAGGAACCTTGTGAGGAACAAAGTTTAGTACCATTAACAGTGCAGTAAACAGTCAAGCATTAGAAGAACATACCAAATACTATGCAATCTGAAACCGGAATAATTTAACTTTAATAAACAAGATTCCTGAATTCTGTCTTCTACAATAAAATATATTCATTTTTTTTTATAAATTTTACACCTTCTACCCATCATCCTGAAACACGAGGCCTATTTATGATTAAAATGCAACCTTTAAATGTTACATAAGCCAACTATTAAAATAATTTATTTTATAAATCATAAATGGGTCCAAAATAGGGGTAAGAAAATTATTAATTTTAATGGTATAATTAATGTCTAAGAAATAATCCCAATTATTATGCAGTAATCAAAAAAAGACAATGCAGGGATTTTGCTGAATAAATACAAAATATTACATTGATTTGTGAAAAGCAATGGAAAATATATATTTTCATAAAAGAATATTGACATCATTTAAAAATATACAAATTTTTTTCCCTCGGTTTGGACAAAGTAAATATATAAATGAGATGCAAGTGGAATATATTTGTTCCATGCGAATTGTGCCACTTGATTTAAAGTTTGGCATATCTGTATTTACAATGGTATGGTGCTCTTGCTATAAATTAACTGTAACATTTATTATCAGAATTAATTAAAATAATCGTTATTTAATCATCTCATCCCTAGTAAAGATACAACTAAGTACTGCTCATGAAAAAAAAAAAGCCAACATTCCACAGACGATAACAAATGATAACCACAACTTAATAACCTTAACTACAAGAAAGAATGAATATAAAGTTAATGCACAAAACTATTTTTATAGTAACTATATTACATGTTAACATTTCCTATGCATTTCACCAAAATGGCTCATATATTACAACAGTGCTGAAAAAAAAAAAAAGAATTAAAATTGTTTACAATTCATTTATTTCAAATACATGCAGATTGAGTTGTAACGAATTATCTAATCGTGGTAAATGAGTGTGACATCTAACATTTTGACTCATGGTTACCATTGTTATTGTAACATTGGGTCTTCTGTGATCTTCTGGCTTTTCTCTTACTGCAAGAACCTCTGTAAGAATCAAAACACACAAGATCCACTCAGAACAAAGTAGCATTTTACCAGCAGCCAGGGAAACGTCTTCACAACAACCAGAGGCCAGTGAATAAAGAACTGTTTTGAATATTTTCTCCCCCAAAGTAATTACTGTATTGGATTTCTGGTCACGCAAGAGACACCAGTCATTTATAGTAATCTGCCCTCTGTTCACTCAGTTTGAAGCAATCTCAGGAGGTGGGTTTGTCCACCTCATTAACTCACTTGACAAAGACAGAGGTTCATAGTTGAGGACCCATTCATGTGGCTATTTAGTTTAATGACGATTTCACTGAATCATTTTAAGTAAAAATCAAGTGAAAAATAAAATTGAAAACAGGTTGCTTGTTTGGATTTTATTTAGTGCAGTCAAGTTTCCATCATTGGTCCCTCATTCTAAATAGCTGGGATTGTTACCATGCATCCAATTTGTTCTGAATTAAGTGTGACTGTTAAATCTCATAATAAAACAAGAAGTTCATGTGCTTACATTTTTCGTGAATAGGTGTGCCCATTAAATCTAATTATAAAATGAAAAGTTCAGGTGCTTAAATTGTATCGGCTAAGCCGTTTGTCCAGCCGTGACATTATTGACAATAATGTATAAGACCACGTCACATTAGTATCAATGCACGATTTGGCACTAGACTGCATTATTTGATTGTTCGAGAAACCGGAAACCTTTTATTTACTTTTAAAACCGGACTCTCTCACCTCGCTTTTTTTAATGGGTGGGTTGATCGTTTAAATCATGATTCCACCAAGTTGCCACTTTGGGCCTTTTGGGACAAAAAGTATCATAGCTGCTGTCTGACCACATTTACATTACATTACATTTACATCTGGTCATTTAGCAGACGCTTTTATGCAAAGTGACTTACAGATATTCCACTTAATAGTTGGGGTCAGAACACAATGTTACACACAGAATCCCTGGAGAAATGAGGGCTAAGGGTCTTGCTCAAGGACCCACTTGATAACTTCAGTTGACCTAGGATTTAAACCCACAACCCTTAGATTTCTAGCCCAACAACCGAACCACTAAGCTACCACTCTCTCTATGATTTAGGCAAATCTAAAGCAAAGCATAGTCAAATATGTGTAAGTGTATATTTAAAAAAATCTTATTTAATTTTAAAGGGAGTGGTCAGAGAACATGAGATGTTGAAAAAGGACATAAAATTTGTATATAAGAATGAGATTAATACCTTCACAACAAAAGCTGCGAGTGCTGCAAGCATGGCAACCTTTGCGAACTGACGCCAGCGTTTCACATTCAACTGCTTGAATAGGAGCCTTCGAGCCCAGCAGAGTTTCTCTGCAGTGTGTGGAGGATAGCGGATCTGATTCAGCCTCTCCATCTTTAATTTTTTAATGAGGCAGCTGCGTAGGTGACTCAACTGATCGAACGTGTATTTGCCATGGTACCTACCCATCCCACTTTGACCTATTGGAAAAAAAATTGTGGTTAATAACAAAAATTTTAAGTGTAAAATAGATGTTTTGAAAACTTACCGACGCCACCAAAAGGTAAATCACTTATGGTATAGTGAACAAGACAGTCGTTGGCTAATAGTGCTCCACTAGATGTCTCAGATATCATCTTCTTTATCACCTTTAAGCACAATTGAATGTAAGCAGAATGTTATATGTAATTATATTGAACTGCTTAAAGCAAAATATACTTCTGATACCTCATTACTGGAAGAGAACACATAAAGAGCCAAGGGCTTCTCTCGTTCATTAATAAACTGAATGGCTTTATTCAGTCCGTCCACAGGTACAATAGGCAGTACAGGTCCGAAGATTTCTTCCTGCATCACCTTTGATTCTGAGGTTACATCCTTTAGGACAGTTGGCTCTATAAAACAAAAGTTTAAATTAATGTTACAGTTATGAAAGAACAGGTATTAATCGTGATGTTTATTACACTCTTATAGAATAAAATTTAAACATACCAATATAGCACTGTGATTCATCATGACCTCCCCCTATAGCCACTGTACTTCCATCAATCAGTGTCATTATCCTCTTGAAATGCTGCTGGTTGATGATGCGTCCATAGTCTTGAAAAGACTTGGGGTCATCTGTATAAAACTCCTGTCAAGTGAAATGCAGAAACCTTACCTGAGAAACTCTTGCTTTTAACTATACGCTGACAGGTGTATGATGTCTGTCTCAATAAATGTGTAGTTCTGGCCTTAAGTCTGATTGGCGGAACCGTTTGTCCTGCTGTGACAATAATGCACACCTCTTGGCGCTTCCCATTCGTATCAATGCATGATATACGATACATTATTTTAAATCATGAACCATTAATAGAAATATACAGAATGATATAAACTGTGAGACGATTTCTGATGACCAAAAATGGGCCAGATTATATTGAGGAAGACCAGTTCATTAATAATTGAATTTTAAATAAAAATATTTATGAATCAAACAAATGAATAATGTTTTTATAACCATTCTATAAAAGCATGTGAAAGGGGTGTTGTTAGGCATAACATTTGTGTTTTACGCTGTTTTAGGCTATTTAATGGTGGTACATCGTTTTAATTAGGACATGTAAGATGGTTCAGGTTATTGTGATGTAAAAACTCGTACGTTTGGTTATTTAGTAGACGCTTTTATCCAAAGTGACTTACAATTATCCCAAATAATAATTGGGGTAAGAACACAGGGTTACGTACAGAATCCCTGGAGCAATGAGGGTTAAGGGCCTTGCTCAAGACCCACATTGGTAACTTCAGTGGACCTGGGATTTGAACCCACAACATTGAAATTGATGGCTTAACACCCTAACACCCTACTGAGCTACCATGCACTCAGTATTTTTTCTGGTGATGTTTTAAATAGGCTTTGCAGACGGTTTACTCCAAGAATATTTTGTCGTTTTTTTTTCATTCTAATACTGAGCATTCTATACAGATGTGTTAAACTGCTAAGCAAATTTTGGTTCCTGAACTTCCTTTCCTTTGATCAGGATTTGTAATATAGGACTGTCTGTATTAAGTTGTTTCAGGGCTTTGAGGCATGATTTTGATTGAGTACATATGAAGAAGTTTATGTGTGTGTTTGATCTGATGTGTTCTGGGACTAATAGAGAGGTGTATCCTTCTGCTGAAAAGATGGACCTGTGGTGTGTTAGCTATATGCTGTATTGGTAGTTTGAGGGTAAGATGCTGTGACTATTGTGTTTGTTTTTCATGTGTGTCAATTTTTTTATGGTGGGGAAAAATGTTTTCTGGTTTCCAAGTTGAAGTAATCATCTGGTTGGGTAGTTTGTTTGTGTGTTTTCAGCAAGTCTTATGGTATTAATTGGTGTTTTGAGGTCCCAAGGAGGTATTGACTGGAGTGCGTGTGTATGCGCATTGGCATGGAGTTCTAGAGTTGCGTACAGCAAGGGGTTGAATTTGCTTTTGTTAGGCCTCGTATTGTTTTTTTGAATGGAGATTCGTAGATGGCTTGGCTCACTGGGTTTTATGTGTCCCCGTAGCATTTGACAGCACATTTTAGTGCTTGGGATTGGTGTTGAAAATGGCATGACATTGCTTTATTAAATAACCTTAAAAATACAACATAAAACACATCATTTAAGAAACTTAATTGAACCTTAATGCATTTTCGGATCTGCTCCACCACTTTATCTTGGATGCTTGGGTCACAAAGGATATAATCAGGTGCAATGCAGGTCTGGCCACAGTTAATATACTTTCCCCATGTGATGCGACTAAGAACACAGAAATATATTTTAATGTGAATCCAAAATATAATACCTATTGGCTCTTTTGTTATAGTGTACAAAGGATGAGCAGAGTTTTCTCTAAACAAAAACAATACAAGGGAGAAGAGGAATCAATGACTCACAAGGAAGAAAAGCCGAACAGAGTGTAAGGTACGGTAACTAAAGGTAATTACAAAATGGGTAGTTCCGGTCCTTAAATCTAATGGGCTGAGCCGTTTTTACAGCCATGACATTATTGCCAATAATGCACGCCTATGACTGCTTCACATTCGTGGCAATGGGTGATTTAAAAAAAATTATTAAATCATGTAACATTAATGGAAATACGGATTAATATAAACAGCGTGCCGATTGCTTATGAGTGCTAAACCTATATCCTGTTACTCTGCAATCAATGTTAAAAAATCTGGAAAATAAATAAATAAATAAAATCACATTGCAGAAATGCAATTTTGTTTTGAAACAAACACATTTATGAATTAAACCTTGTTTTTCATTATAGTGTTTGTAACCGTTTTCTAAAAGCAATAAGGCGCTCAAGATTCCTGTGTTTATTTAGGTCTTTTCCATGATTTGCACACTGTCTCATGCCTTATTGATTCATTAAAATACTATTTCAGACATAAAATCATTGCTCTATAAACCGTATAATATAGTATGTGAAAATCACTTATAATTTTATAAACATGCTGTAGTCAGTCTCTGTGGTAGGAAGGAATGGGTCACAGTGATTTAGGTATTCATTTATATTAGTTTGGCTTTTTTCACTCTTTATCCAACAGGTACAGAGGGCATATACCATGAATAGAACCATTTGACACTAAATAGGCTTTTTAATACATTTTGCTGACTGCTGTGTAAGTTGTAATGCAGTTAACTCACCGGCAGGCGATTTGGAGGTCACAGTTTTGATCAATGTAACATGGACTTTTTCCTCCCAGCTCTAGAGTGACCGGTGTAAGGTGGCACGCAGCAGCTTCCATTATAAGTTTTCCGACTTTACCGTTTCCTGTGTAGAAAATGTGATCAAAACGCTGCTTCAACAGCTCTTGTGTTTCCGGAACTCCTCCTGTTACCACTGGATACAGTTCCTAAAATTATTAAGACAGATGCTTTACATGGTTTTGTGCTTAATGTAGTTCTTGTATTAAAAGCTAATAGCAAGTTTTACTATCTTCATATGTATGAACCGAACGAAATTCTAATAATAATAATAAAAAAGATTTTATAAATCACATATTTAATACTACATTATTTGGCACCACAGAATCTTAATAATCTCCCTCAACTTAAAAGTGTAGTAGAGTGCTAAAACGATGACATCACATTACATGAGGTCATTGAACACAGAGTTCACTTGGAGCAATAAACGTTAAGGTTCTTGCTCGGAGTCTCATATTGACAGCTTAGGTGGACAGCCAGGCAGTCGTTGGCTTGTGGTTAAGGAACCAACCTTGCTCAGGTTCCCTGGTTGATTCCTGGTCCCATCAAGCACTATAAGCCCAATTGCACCCCATGCGCTGTATACATACAGGGGAGTGGTAGCTCAGTGGTTAGGGTGTTGGACTATTAATCAGAAGGTTGGGGGTTCAAATCCCAGGTCCACTGAAGTTACCAATGTGGGTCCTTGAGCAAGACCCTTAACCCTCATTGCTCCAGGGTCCTGTTTCAACCCTGTGTTCTGACCCAAACTAAGGGGATATTTGAAAGTCGCTTTGGATAAAAGCGTCTGCTAAATAACTAAATGTAAATGTACATGGCTGCCTATTGCTCGGGGCACATGTGTACACTTTACTCATTGTGTGTATATGTGTGTGTTTCACTGCACAGATGGGTTAACTGTGGAGGACAAATACCTGTGTGTAAGCAGTGTAGGCAAAATAGATCAGTTTATACTTTTAATTTAAAATCATAAAAAGTATATTAATAAAGGAACCAGAACTTTAGAAATATTGCAGATAATATAAGATACCGTGTCTAAATAAAGAGACAGAAGCTCCATCACTTTGGCAGTATGTGATGCTATCTCCGATGGCTTCAGCACAGCTGCATTACCTTCAGAGCAGAAAACAAAACATGTAAAAGGATGGAATTTTTTTTTAAACATCAATAAACAACAAAAAACTGCTAGAGTATTTATTGTATTGACCGAAAGTGTGATTTTTTTGTTTGTTTGATAATATACCTCACCAACTGATTAAGATTTATACTTTACCAGCTGCAATAGCTCCTACAAGAGGCTGAAGGGTCACAGCTATTGGGTAATTCCAAGACCCGATGATAAGCACCACACCAAGAGGTTCTGGTTGAATGTAAATTTCATCTGTTATAGTGAGAAGGTTTTTAGCCACAGGGCGAGGTGCCGCCCATTCTGCCACCTTGCTTAAAGCCAGACTGATCTCTCCCTCGAGGCCAAAAATCTCATATAGCTGTGATGCATTCTCACTCTGCACAAAAAAGAAAAAGACTTAATTTTGTACAATGGTGAGTCCAAAGTTATTTATAATTTTCAGAAAAAGCTCAAGATAAAGTATATTTTTACAGCCAGAAATAAAAATGGAAAAAAATCCATTAACATGGGTGGCTTAGTGGTTAGCACATTCACCTATCAGCACTGGGGATTCCCGGTTTGAATCCCAATCTGGGTGGAGTTTCCATGTTCTCCCCGTGTCTGTATGGGTTTCCTCCGGGTTCCTCCCACATTCCAAAAACATGGATTCAAGGTAAATTGAATGTATAGGTAAATTGCTCTGTATAGTGTGTGGCTGTGTGATGGATTGCACCCTGTCCTGGGTGTATCTGCCCAGCGCCCGAGACGTTTTCCCCAGGATGGGCATGGGGAACCCTCATAAAGAAATAAGTGGAAGATAATGAATGAATGAAAATTCATTCAAATATAATAAAAAATGGGTCTTATTCTTATTGGATTTTACTTCATGTTGATTAAAACAGAACAACAACAAAGAGCAGAACACTAATATTGACCTATTAATTTTCTGTAAGACCAGAGGTTCAAATTTTTTTTTTTCATGTTTTTTGGAGAACCTGGAGAAAACCCACGCAGGCACGGGAAGAACATGGAAACTCCACACAGATCGGGATTCGAACCGGGAATCCCCAGTGCTAAGCTACGACTAATCCACTGTGCCACCTTAAATTTTTACCCATAGTACTGAATAAAATTGAGCGATTCTGTGTTTTAATGTAAGAATTAAAAATATTCTTAATTACTCAAATTTACACTTTACCTTTTTTCCTGAATATTAAAAGAAAAAAAAAATCATACACATCGGTTATATAGTTCAGGAGCTTAAATAATGTAGGTGAAATATGTGTAAACAATGTATATTTAGTAAATTGTTACTGCATTTGTTGAAAAAAAAAAACATAATATATTATTAATAGTGTAGTTAAACAACAGCAGCCTTGTGGCTTACCTTGCACAGGTCCTTCTGAAGAGCATCAGTGATGTCATTTTGTCTTTCTGTAACGAAACGCTGAAGATTCTTCAGCTGCTGTAATCTGAAATCCAGTGATTTTGATCTTCCGGTCAAAAAGGCCTCTCTTGCCTTCTGAACCGCCAGTTGCTCTCGAGACATTCTCTACAGACGTGACTCAATAAATTTAGAGTTCTAATAATGAAGTCTTTAACCCTTTAAATTGTAAACTTTAACAATGTGTTCATTTTGTTAAAATGTCGAGTCAGCTAGAGTATAAACTTTTATAAATTACTTTTTAATTATTTTTGAAATATAATTATTGAAGCACAGACACAAACATAAGTAGAAGTGGTAGTAATGCAAAAGTTATTCAAAATCAAATCAATCTGCCCGCTCTGTTTGGAGAAGTATGACGTAACTTCGCTAGTTGTATTTTTGTGATCCAGCCTAGTGAAGTATTAGCTAATATCACGTCTTCTACACAATAACATATTCCAAATCAGGTTATGTGGTATATTTTGCCGGGTTGATCATGAAACATTAGCAATATTTACTGCATTAACTGCAATATTTACTACATTAATGACAGTCAAACTAAATTCAGTTCATCACTGATTCCACGATTTGGTTCAGCGCCAATACATTGTTCAAGTATTTAGATTAAATAATTGAATTTAAGTAGCATTATATATATACACACACACACACACACACCTCAAAAAAACTAAAGGGAACAGTTAAAGAACACAAGGTAACTCCAAGTAAACCACACTTCTGTAAAACCAACCTGTCAAGTTAGGAAGCAACACTGATTGTGAATCAGTTTCACTTGCTGTTGTGCGAATGGAACAGACAACAGGTAGAAATGAG
>JAOUQT010150106.1:0-18637 GCA_025769995.1 Xyliphius kryptos | reverse complement strand
ATTGTGGGTGTTTTTCCTTTGTATTTTCTGGTTGTTTGGTTTTTTGGTCTTATGGTCTTTATGTTAATAAACTTAAATTGCTATTATTTATATTTAACGTCTGTGGTTGGTCTCTGCCTCCTCTGGTACCCCCCGCTACTCTCTTAGCCCCTACTGCCCCGGGTCGGGTAGGTGTTAGCACCACCTAGGGGCAGTGTGACACATTACATCTGGCATAAAATAAACACTGCATTTCAGAAAAGGAACATTATACCAACAGTAAAATATGGTGGTGATAGTAGTGTGATGGTCTGGGGATGTTTTGCTGCGACCTAAAAGACTTGCTGTGATAAATGAAACTATGAATTCTGCAAAAGCTAGCAAAATATCCTTAAGAAAAATGTACCATCTGTTCATGACATCAAGCTGAAACGAACTTTAGTTCTGTAGCAGAACAATGATCCAAAACACATCAGCAAGTCCACCTCTGAATGGCTGAAAAAAAACAAAATGAAGATTTTGGAGAGGCCTAGTCAAAGTCCTGACTTGAATCCTATTGAGATGCTGTGGTATGACATTAAAAAGGCCGTTCATGCTCAAAAACCCTCTAATGAAACTATAATTAGAACAATTCTGCAAAGATGAGTGGGCCAAATTTCCTCCAGAACGATGTAAAAGACTCATTGCAAGTTATTACAAACGCTTGGTTGCAGTTGTTGCTGCTAAGAGTGGCCCAACCAGTTATTAGGTTTAGGAGGCAATCACTTTTTCACACAGGGCCATGTAGGTTTGGATTTTTTTCTCCCTTAATAATAAACACCTTAATTTACCAAATTGCATTTTGTGTTTGCTTGTGATGTTTTTGACTACTATTTAAATTGGTTTGATGTTCCAAAACACTTAAGTGTGACAAACATGCAAAAAAACAAGAAATGAGAAAGGGTCAAACACTTTTTCCCACCACAGTATATATTTGTTTTCTTTAAACCATCCTGAACCATTTCTGCTTTGTCTCAGAAACATCATCCAGCTGAAAGAGGCCACACCAATCAGAGATACTGTTTCCACTAAAGAGGTAAGCATGGTCTGTAATGATGATCAGGTAGGTGGAGGAGTCACAGTAACATCCACATGTATGCAGTTGCACAAGCTTTCCCAGGAGAACATTACATTACACTGCATCCACCAGTCCATTTTCTTCCCATAATGTATCCTGGTACCATGTGTTCCAGAACCATCCCCATAATGTAGAAGTACACAGGGTTCATCAGAGCACATCACCTTCTTCTATTGATCCATGGTCCAGTTCTGGTGATCGTGGTTGGTGATTTCAGCACTGGACAGCGGTCAGCATGAGAACCCTGACTGCTCTGAGGATCTGCAGCTCCAAACACAACAAACTATGCTGCACTGTGTACCTAAAACCACTTTAACAGAACCAGCATGAACTTCTTCAGCAGGTCTGAGCTACAGGAGCTCATCTGTTGGATCACCTTCCCCCCGCCACCACCCATGATCCTGTGACGGGTTTACCACCCTTCTTTCCTTGGGCTACTTTTGGGACACCTCATGCCATTTAACTGATGGACGCCGACCAAAAAAATAAAACAGAAGTTCAGTTCCTAATGAGTATTGTATGAAATGGGTGGATTTTTTTCCCTTCCAAATTCAAGTTCAATAAAAGACTTTAATTAAGCCCCGCCCCACAGTCGTCGTAGTTTGTGTATATGATATATGTGACATAGATGGTGGAGAAAAAGCAGAAAGTTTAAAGTAGATCAACTAAATGACAAAATGACAAAAAGGGGTGTGGTTTTGGGCTGCAGTAATTCAGTGTACAGTGGCGCCCTATGCACAAATGACCCAAAGATCACAAATTATCAAAAAAGTGCACAACATTTGTCCTCTCACTGCGTCATACGTAGCTCTCACTCCATGCCAGGCGACAAACACAACTATGGCATGTGAAAAGCGGGACTCACACAATGGCTAGGACAGGAACAAGCTGTATAACAGACAGTATTAACCCTCAAACTGCCTCTGACTGAAATCTAAACAGCTAAATGTTGGTATTAGAGACAGCGCCCCACCACAGTCACTGCAGATTTATCCTCCTCATCTTTTTAAAAAAAATCTTTTGAATTTGACGAAAATTCACAGTCCGTCATCCCCGCTGTTTCATAAAGCCGTTATTCACTGTAATTCACCAGTGACGTTAACCACTCACTTTCCAGAATTTCCATTGCAACCTCGAGCTTCTCCCTTCATTTACCTGAACTGGACGATTTTTAAAGTAAACTAAAAAGAATCTAAAATGATGTAGGGTGCTCCATTAGGTGGTGCTCAGCCTTTAAGCCCCGTTCAAATCGGTTGCCATGCGCAGTAACATAACATACAGAAGGAGTGCTTCCGTGTTTAACCCGTTACTCATACTGAAGATTAGCAAACTTATTTACCAGAAATATTAACTGGTTTCAGCTGCGAGTCATTAATAACATCAGAACCAATTACATCACAGAGAGAACAAACGCTATGATGTTTCAGCGCTCCAGCACACATTCAGGTATTAATCTGAAATACAGTTAACATCAGGTTTAAATCAGACCCCGAAATTGGGCTACTTAAAATAGATCAGAAGCTCATCACAGCACCTAATGACCGTCATTTGCATACCAATTAAAAGCTAACGGCTAATTGCTAATTGACACAGCGACCTGAGGAAATGCACAGCACTATTAATTACAACAGCTAGCACACTCCTTTTAGAGATTAATGAAGGCTGGATGTGTGCTTCATTAAACTTCTATAAACAGATTAATAGTTTGTAATCACTCATTAAATCAGCGGTTCTGAACAGGTCTTGACCCGGGACCCACATGTTCTCATGGTCTATAAGGTCTACTTTCATATAACACAAACAAAAAAATTGTACATAGAATAAAAGTTTATTACTGAAAATACAACAAAGAAATGATATATATGGACAGTATTTTATATTCTTTTATTAAAAATGCATTTAATATTCGAATGTAAATAAAGATTTAACAGAGTGGCGTTCACATTTCTCACCATCTAACTGTTTTCGATGCAAATTAATAAGAACTTGTCCACATCTTTACTCTCTGGTTTGTAAGCGCATTAACGCCTTTCGCCACCTTTTTTCCAAAATGGAACTTTCCATACACGCTGCAGATATCAGCGATTTGAATGCCGCTATGGAATTTCTGAATGATGTCCTTCTTCAACTTGATCGTGTTTCTGTTCTTTTTCTTCGATGTGCTGCTGGGTCTGCAAACTATGTTTGTTCCCATTATGGCACTAAAGGTAAAACGTTAACGTTCCTTTCACTTCTAAGGGAAAACTTAACGGGGACAATGAGATGTCCCTGTGAGATGAGCATGCCAATTATATCTGATGCAATTTTTGCTGAGAAAAACAACAGAAGCTGACGAAAAGAGCATTAAACTGCCTCCACCAGCTTGTTTGCTTCCCATAATGCACCTTGGTACCATGTGCATCCGAAATAAGTGACACACCCTCACTCAGCCATCCACATGATGTAGAAGTTAACATGGTTCATCAGAGCAAATCAACTTCTTCTATTGATCCATGGTCCAGTTCTGATGGTCATTGTTGTGTATTTCAGCACTGGACAGCGCTCAGCATGGGAACCCTAACTGCTCTGCATTTTTAATTGAACAGAGAATAGTTCGGTTCTAAAGTTGGGTTGTTAAATAATGGTTCATCTTAGCTAAAATTTCAAAATGATTTTATTTTATAAATCAGGTCTGAACCTCAAACAGGCATAATTCTTTAAAAACTGTCCTTTTAAACCGAAACCGTCCTTTAAACTTTTTTACACACTTGAATATAATGTTTATATGTATAGATAGGGGTTCTAGGGGATTTATTGATTTTGCTTAATTTTTTTTTATTATTACTATTACTATTATTAACATTATGAGTAGGAGACCGTAAGTCCACACTGATTGGCCTATAGTTGGTTTACGCGTTTAGGCTTCTACCTTCTACCCAAAAAAATTTTTTCAGACTCCAAAACCAGCAACATTGCAATTTGGACACATAAACTGGTGCAACATAGATTTTTTTCTAATAAGCATAATATGAAAAAATGACTTTTGTAAACTAGTCCAAGGTTTTTCACTCAAATCACAAGGGTGCTATAACAGCTATATTCATTCATTCATTCCTCATCTTCCATTTATCCTCTACATGGAGAACGTCTCAGGCGCTGGGCAGACACCCAGGACAGGGTTCCAATCCATGACTGGACACACACTCACTCAGACTATAGGGGCAATTTAGAGCAGCCAATTTACCTTAAACCCATGTTTTTGGACTGTGGGGGGAAACTGGAGAACCCGGAGGAAACCATGGAAACTCCACCCAGATCGGGATTTCGAACCTGCACTGTAACAGCAATATTTCTCCTTTGACCTTTCCTTTCAGTAAGGCTGCTATATGCAAATAAATCCATACGTCAAAATTCTAATTTATTCATCATTGTTAAAACCGTATAGACCATCCGAGAATCTCGTACAATTAACAGCAACAAACA
The DNA here is from genome assembly GCA_025769995.1 of Xyliphius kryptos. Lineage (NCBI taxonomy): Eukaryota > Metazoa > Chordata > Actinopteri > Siluriformes > Aspredinidae > Xyliphius > Xyliphius kryptos. The sequence goes on along the minus strand of JAOUQT010150106.1, from coordinate 14,079 downwards.
AACGCACTCACCAAAAAAGCTTGACTTTCCATTCAATCAGGTTGCTGTATTTAGGTATTCGTCAAAACTGCTAGTAATATATTTAAATTTCATATAGATTTAAAATTGTTACATGTTTTATAAAGAATTAATGAGGAGAAGTGGAAATGACTGTACGGAACTCTAATGCTCTGAGATCCAGCTCTCTCGGGACGATCTCAGATTAAATTCCCTCCGAAACTCGCTTCAATCCCGTTAATCCAATGAGCATGAAACATAAAGAAAAGACAGAATTAATCTGTGCATCTTTACTTTTTCATAGCTTTTAAATTAAACCTAATGGGTAAGCCTGTACGTAACACCGTGAAGCAACGGTGTGCTTTTAATCTTGTATTTTATAGGAATTTCTGAAACCTGTTGACTGACGGACGGACGAAAAACTATTCTTTATCTATTTCTGTGGAGGCGCTGGATGGTCATGTTTAATAGTAAAGCTGAGACGAAGTGGAATGTAAAGTTACCTCGGAGCTGTGTGTGTGTGAGAGAGAGAGTAGAGGGCTCACCCGGTGCAGCCAGGAGGAGGCACAGCAGGAGCAGGGAGCTTCTCTCAGACATGAACATGGAGCTTCCTCACGGTTCCCGTGTCTACAGATTCTGCACAGCAACTCAAACCAACAGAACCGGAACCAAACAAACCCAATTCACACTTCAACCAGGAGACCGACCCGCGCTAACCGACTCCGATGATCCGAACGCCCTCTGAGTCGGCTCGCTTGCTCGACTCCCGTAAAGAGTGATTCGAAAGAGTCGACTCAACCGTTTTAAAACGTTGAAACGGTGCTGCAGAGGTCACGCCCCCTACATCCCCACTCCCATCCCCCAAAAGAAAGAAAAAAACATTATTTTGGTAAAAATAAATTAAACTAATAATTGGGGTATTTATGTTTTCCTATGATGGTAAGAGAAGTCCAGAGAGGACTGAGAGCACATGTGCTGTTATTTTTTGAAGTCGTTATCGTGATAAAAGAATTATGAGTGAGATCATGACTTATTTTTAAAAGACCCTAGACGGTTCTGTCAACACCCCTGTCACATGGTGTCTTTTAGACAACTGGGTTTATGACTACTGGGTGTTGTAGCTAAGAGAGTAGTTTGTTGGGCTAGCAATCTAAAGGCCGTGGGTTCAAATCCCAGGTCCTCTGAAGTTACCACTGTTGGTCCTTGAGCAAGACCCTTAACCCAACATTGCTCCAAGGTTCTGTATCAACCCTGAGTTCTGGCCCCAACCATCAAGTTGGGATACCTGTTGCTTTGGATAAAAGTGTTGGCAAAATGACCATTTATTATTATTGCGCATCAGTTGCATCCTAAATACAGTGTTGAGGACAGTTTTTTGGTAAATCACCACTCAGCTGTTTTCTAAAATGGATAACAGTGTGTCTTTGGGACAGGATCTTACCTACATTTACATTTAGTCATTTAGCAGACGCTTTTATCCAAAGCGACTTACAAATGAGATAACACAACTCAATAGTTTAGGATCTGTTTGCCATTAGATCTGTTCGTTCAAGTTCAAGTCATTTATTTATATAGATCACAGTGTCACATATAACAGTGTGTTGTAAAACAGAGTTCTGAGCCTTAACCCCAAAAGTGCAAGCTGACGCGACAGTGGCAAGACATGATGTTATGATGTTTTTTTTTTTAGGAAGAAACCTTGCAAAGACCAAGTCTCCCTTAGATCAAGGGACTCATCCTCCTTGAGCGGCTGGGCAGCATCAACAGTGTAGGACGGCAATGCACAGATTGTATAGAGATCAGGTGTCGAGACGTTCTCTCCTGGATGGGCATGAGGAACCCCACCAAGACCCGAGTACAAGATTAAGCGGAAGATAATGAATAAATAAATGAATAAATGAATACATTTAGAAGTAAGGGACATTTTGTAAGAACAGTTTTTTATGGTTTGAGGTTTTTTTAATTGTCATCCTGTCATGTGAACAAGGATCTGCAGGAGATTAATCCTAAAAGATCAAACAAACATACAGGTACGACCCATCGCAAACAAAAAGGGGAAGAGGAAATTCTTAAACCGATGACTGGAAATCTATGAACCAATCAGTGGAAATGCAAACAGAAAGGCTAGACATGGGGGTAGATGTGGCAACTGAACGTGGAAGGAAACCAATGCACACTGAGGACACCTCCCACCAGGAGTCATACAGACCCTCCTGACTGGTTCATGAAGCAGCTGCACTGCCCACGCTGCGACACCAAGGGGAACCCCAGATCCACCCTAGCAGCTCAGAATGAGTCTGTCGCTCAGCCGCCAAAGCAGCGTGAGTGGGCGGGGCTATACAACTGCAGTAACATTCTTCCTGCTCTATACAAGCGGTTGGAAAACAACTATAGGCTCCAAGCTGGGGGCGGGACCCAGGTGAAATCAGCATGTGCAGGACCAACCCTTTCAGCTGGACAGCCAACACAGTTTTTTTGGTTAAGAAGAAATAAATGCTTGATAGACCAGTCAAGAGCCAGCTGAGCTGCACTGTACTGCCGGAAATCTCATTACAACCTGCATTTTTAACAATGATATGTTTTAGGTTATTTTATTTTAGTTATTTAGCTCACATTTTTATCCAAAAAGGGATTATAAGTATCCCAACTCGGTTGGGAACAGGGTTCATACAGCACACTGGAGCAATAAGGGTTAAGAACCCTCACTGGTAACTTCAGTGGGCCTGGGATTTGAACCCACAACAATCTGATTAATAGGCCAAAACCTTAACCACTGAACTACAACACCTTTTAGGTATGTAAGGACTACAGATTCTGAGTTTCCCTCATCCAACATTATGGTCTGAGGAATGTTTATCTGAGTTTAAATTCCCACAGACACACTTCTGTTACAGCTTCATAAAGTGGGCCAACTCATAAAAAGAAGAACAAGATTTGATGCATGGATACATCCAGTGGTTTTTATTGCCACTGTTTTTTTGCCTACTCTAATGTAATCATAATCCTCCCTTCAAGGCGGTGGCGCTACCTCATTATTGTCTCCCAACTTCCCTTATACTTCACAAGAGGAAGATCAAAGTGAAACTGTACACTCTTATTTTATAGAATATTGCCTTTTATTTTATATTTAAATGTGGCATTCCATCTCTAACTAATACAGGATGAGATTTACATAAAAAGATTTCAGCTTTTCACAAAAACCTGCAGCTTAAATGGATTTAATGTTGAAAATATTGAGCATTGGATTGTATTTAATCCGTAGGAATTGTATCGTAGAAACTTTTTATCAAAGATAATCAAATTATTGTCTTGAAGAATTAATATTGAATCATCAAGGCTCAGATTTACACCCTAAAAAGATGCCAGTACCTATACTTACTATTTGTTTAGTAACAAAAATAAAATTCAATCGCACTGCTACTGGTTCAGAGGTTTGAATTATGAATCGAATCATTTCAAACACGATGAATTGATTCATTTAAACAAATCATAGAATCTTTTTGATCAAATGAGTCAGAAATTCAATGTGGGGTCAGTCATTTGCACGCTTCGGGAGGACGTATAAATATAGTTAACTAAGAAAAGAGAAGTAGAACTAGAAATTAGAAGCCTAAATGCTTTTTGCCACACTTTAGCACCAATTATGGGCCAATAATCAGTGTAATTTTTTTTTAAGTTACACATCAGCTGCACCTACCCTTAGATTCTACGCTGCCCAAAACGTTTTACCCTCAAAAAATCATAATAATAACTAGAAATGGAAGTTTATGAACTAATTTTAAAAGGTTGGCTTGGAAAGACTACACGTGGCATTTTAAATGGGTTTAGGGGAAAAAACACTACAGGGAAAATTGGTGGGTCATGAAAACCGTACAACATATTGCTCCAAAAAGCACAAGCAACCAAAGTTGCCACGCCAACTTAATAAGAAGAAGGAGAAGATCTGAGTGCTGAAACTCCTAAAAACACTGTGTTCTTAGATGTTTTAAACCTCCATACAACTGAAAAGATAAATAAAAGTATCAGAGATCAGCGTTAATAAAACTCTTTATTTGATTTGTTCCCACTTCAATCACGGACGGATTAAAATGAGTCCCAACTCATTACTTTCCCACGGCCTGACTGCTAATCCCCAAGCCCTCGATGCTTTTAGGATATTGATTAAATCCAGTGCTGATGCTATGGCAGCCCCTCTGCCATTTGGACCGGAGGACAGTGTGGAGGTCTCTCCACCCATGAGCTGCAGCATGTCCGCTCCATTATACTCTTAAAAACAGGTTGATGGACTAAGTAAGACCTGTTAAGAAGCACTTTGGTGGTAAGTGTGGACCCCAAAAACATGAGACATAAAATCACAAGAGAAATAAAAGTTTTATCACATTTATTACAAAAAAAGTTATAATCAGACCAGCATGCTTTCAGATCACTGTTTACTGTGCATGAAAGATGGTTTAATAAAAAATATTTATTGCTAGTGGTGCAAACCTGCCGCCTTTGCTGCGTTTGAAAAAGCAGAAGGTTATGTAAAAAGGGGTTTTAACACAGAAACACAGGACACACACAAACATTTATTCATTCATTCATTCATTATCTTCCGCTTAATTCTCTATAAGGGATGCGAGGGCTTCCTAATGCCCATCCAGGGAAGAACGTCTCAGGCGCTGGGCTAATACATCGTGGACAGGGTGCCACTCTATTGATTGGCACTCACACAGCACACATGCAAACACATACTATACAGGGCAATTACATTTGCCTTAAATCAATATTTTTGGACTGTGGGAGGAACCCCAAGAACCCAGAGGAAACCCACATGGACACGGGGAGAACATGGAATTTCCACCCAGATTGGGATTCAAATTGGGAATCCCCAGCGCTCAGAGGTGAACACGCACAAACAGCACTGACCTAAATTGGATGATCAGAGAAAATGCTCTGGGTAAAACAGGATTAAGAACAAACAAGGAAGACATGTGATCGAAAAACACACCTGATAATAAAGACCCAACTAAAGACTGATTAAGAAGAACTATCTAATTAACCGTGATTAATAAACAAAGGAACAAATAAGAAAAATATGACAAACGCAGAGCGGATGATGAGGAAAATAAAGAACAAAGTCCACATTTACATTTAGTCATTGTTGCTGTAGATGTTAACGCTCTGGTTCTGGTCCAACAATTTAAATTTAGTAACACTTTAATAAAACCAACTCAGACTTCTGTCAGTGTTAATATCCTCATCTGCAGGAGCATTAGGGATGGACCGCTGATGGACAGAGAACCAGGTGCAACTTAGACCTCAGCCTCCTGTGAGGTGCAGGCCACACACAGCCAAACACACACACACACGCTTTTATACATTGTGGGTGCATTTACATAGACTTGTGTTTATTTCATAGAGATTTTACCCAAACCTTGACAATAAATTTTAACACTAACATTAAAAAATGGGCATGAGGACCCATCACACCCTCACGCCACACATGCTTGACAGATACATCGTTCAACAGAAATAATCTTAGACAATAATGTAATGACTAAAGGTCTTTATATCAATGTAGATGCTAACCCCCTGCTGGTCATTTGCAAAACACAAAAACAATGACACAGATTACAGTCTGTAACTAAATCTACATCCTAAATATAATCAATTATATTAAAACTAGTGGAATACCTGTGCTGCACTACCTTTGCTTTCTTACAGAAATTTACCAGTGGGTTTTCCAAGGACACGATAAGAAATTTCAGCTTTGTAGGTTCTTTTAAAGACCCCAATGCATGCGAGGTGTTGCTTTCGATGGAGATAGTGAACAAACAATCGACCGTAAGAAGGCAAAAACCTGTACATTTTTTCAGCGACATGGTAGAGAATCACGGTGCCAAGTTTCAGCCTTGTAGATACCCGGGAAGTGGGAGAGGTAGAGATGAGTGAGTGAGCCAGTGAGGATTTTGCCATTTATAGGTATAGATTATGAACTTAACTCACATCAGACAGATGCACAGACAGATGCCAACACAAAATGTCAGATGTTTCCTTATTACTTTTCATTCAAGTTTCCTTGAGGTCTTTTTTCTCTTCCCAGAGGCTGGTATTCTCATTTACATTTACAGAGTGACTGCACACACACACACACACACACACTATACACAGACATGGTTGTGATGGAAATGCTATAATACATATCTAATACTGGGTGAAGAACCCCACATAATGGTATAGACATGAGGCGTGTGTCCTTATAAAAGCAGCTGATTGCTCTTCAGACGACTGTGGCCTGATGACCTGAATGAATGCGGGATGGACAGATGGTTGGCTGAGTGCTAAAGCAAACCAAGTGGCCTTCAGTAAATGCTGTAAATCCTGTGTGTATATGCTTTCATAATGAATAAGAGAATAAAAAAGCAGAGCTCTCAGCTCAGGTATCGTGGATGTGAAATAAAATATTTAGGAAGTCGGACCATCTAAAGGCTTCTAGCAAGTGAGGCTTTATAGATAGCATTTCTATTTTTCATATAAGTTCTTATGCCATGAACATGGAAAAGGCTTTATTTGGACTTGGGGTGACAGTGAGGGAAGCAAAGGAAGGGAAAATTGTGAAAAAAAAAAGATGGAACATTAACGGCTGAAAGCTATGTCCTGCTTTCAGGCAGATATAAATTAAAGATGAAGAGCAGAACAGAGGAGTGGAAACTCACCAATGGTGCAGGCCATGCAGGAAGACATAATGGTGAGGTTCAGACTGAAATGCTCCAGGACTAGCGAGTCAAAATGACAACTCCAAAAGACAAGCAGACGGTCAGTACATAGATCCAGTGTCTGCAGTCAACAGTGAAGCATGGTGGAGGTTCTGTGCAGGATTGCGGTTTTACATTAAGTAATCCACTAATTGAGTATAATCTTTCATTCCAGTTTCTTTAAGAAGGTTTCTTAAAGGTTGTAACGTGTTCTTGCTTTTCTATGTTCGAGTGCTCGTTTACTATAGCTTCAGATGTATTTGAGTCTTGGCGAGTACCTACAAGGCTGAAACTTTCCAGCGTGATTACCTACCATGTCCTTAAAATAATTAACAGGTTTTTGCCTTCACCTAACAGGTCTTAGCGAGTACCTACAAAGATAAATGAAAGATCAGGCAACTCTGCAGTAACCCGCCAGTTAACTGCCGGCAGGACAGAAGCCAATCGTACTCGCTTCCCATCGGTGTGGGTCATGCATCTCCTACTTTCATTGGTGTCCCTCTATTAGAGAAGCGTCTGGGGTAGACTACGGCTCCCCCCCAGTGTCGAAATGGTCAGCGCAGCAGCTTAGGACCGGATCAATAAGCACCCTTTGCTTTTGTGTCTTTTATTCATTTCCTGTAGGGTGTGTACGATCTTTGAGGAAAACATCATCTACATTGTGCTATAGTAAGAACAGTGTTCTCTGATCTATCTGTCTGTTTGTAGGGTTATGTGTATAGGTATTGTGAAAGGTATTTTTAAACACTATGTGGTGTATGTATAATGTACACAGGGCCCAAAGTCATTTATATTGCTTTTGTTAAATTTGTTTGATAAAAAATAAATTTTAAAACTTTTTTTGTGATTCTTTCTCACTAACTGTGTTAATATGTTATTAATACTGTAACATTAACTAAGGTGTCTATATTAGTGGTGTGGTGGCTCAGTGGTTAGGGTGTTGGCTCAGTGGTTAGGACGTTGGACTATCAATCTAAAGGTTGGGGGTTCAAATCCCGGGTCCACTGAAGTTACCAATGTGGGTCTTTGAGCAAGACCCTTAACCCTCATTGCTCCAGGGTGCTGTTTCAACCCTGTGTTCTGATCCCAACCAAGCCATGCAGTGAAATAAACACATATACTAGTAAAGTGAGCACACGTGCCGGAGCAATGGGCAGCCTTGTATACGAAACCTGGGGAGAAATTGTGGTTAAGTGCCTTGCTCAAGAGCATTTCAGCCAAGTACTGGTAAGACCTTGAATTGAACCAGGGACCTTCAGGTCACAAAGCTGGTTCCTTTACCACAAGTCTACGACTACCCGACTATAGTGCCCGACTATAATGGTTAGCACAGCCTTTCAGTGCTGCGGTTCCAATCCCAGTTTGGGTGGAGTTTCCATGTTCTCCCCGTGTCCATGTGCGTTTTCTCTGGGTTCTGAAGGTAAATCAAGATTATTTGGCTGTGCTTCATTTCCCCCTATATAGTATGCATGTGTCTGTATGATTGAGTGTGTGCCCAACCATGAATTGTTACCCTGTCCTGGATGCATCTGCCCTGTGCCCAAAACATTCTTCGCTGTATGGGCATGCCCTCTCCTTATTCCCGCTTCCCCCCTGACCCGAAATTAAGATTTGATGAGATAAATAACAAGTACATGTGCAATAGAATATTTAACATACAAATATTGGACAAATAGACTAGATTTGGCCAAAAATAATAATAATAATAATACTGGAGTTCTATGATCGATTGACTGCAGATGCTCCATTTACTCTCAACTTATTAAAAACATGTGACATTAGACCAAGACTGCCAAAACTTTGCAAAGGACCTTCTGTCTGGTATGTTTGGGCACATAACATTAGTATGGGCTAAGAGAGGCTCATCAAAGTGAAAGCATCTCCCTTCCATTAGTCATTACAGCTCCTTAAATAACTGACACCTTCAAATACATCGGAGCACGTTCTTGGGCAAATTAAAACACTTCTAATTAATGTTATGCAAAACACAGCACTAGGTTATTACATGATTTGTCTTTGCTCTACTTTAGGAGGGCAGCGTTGGCTTAGCAATTCATCTTCCACTTACTTACTTAAGATTCAGGTTGTGTTTTAATGATTTATTAAAAAAATAAGTGAATAAATCACCTCATAGTTAATTTCCCTAATGATATTAGAAATGACTAACTGTTTAAATTGTGCAAAATATAAGCCTCTATTAACCTTTGGAACCTTTCATTTGAGTTCAGGACATCCATCCGTTTTCATTTTCGTAATAACAAAAACATGATTAAATGATGTGACACTTGACATGATTTCCACAAATAAAATATATTACCTTAGACTGTGTTAAAGTAAATGTAAATTATATATATACAGTATTAAACAGCAGGATGTGCACTATTTAGGTACAGAGTGGAAAAAAATGGAGAGTAAAACAGTTACAATTAATTAGATGGCAAAGACAATCATAACTGATTTGAATAAAACATTCCTTTTCCATTTTTTGCTGTCCACTCCCTGGTGTGGTGGAAATAAATGACTGTACCTTAATAATAAGAGATAAACATGATCTTTAGCAAGGAATGATATTCACTAGCCTAACCATGAGTGAGCAGCCAACATGCACTTAAATACTTCCCCCATGCTCATATAGAAAGCATAAATAATTTAAAATTAATTCCGGCAAAGAGAAGGATGATGGGAATCGTAAATTATCCATGCACAATGGCTTAACGTGGGCAGTCAGTGAACCCATGCTAACAAACTTGTCTGCTCATTACACGCTAGGTGCAAGACTCTTAACCCCTGAATATTAATTTTAGGGCAGCTGCATCGGAACGGATGAAGTGTTTTAGGGATTGAAACCTATTAATCCTGGAGGCTGCTGTTACTTGGAATTACAGTAGTCACTATAATATACTGCCAGGCAAGAATCACTGATGATGACTCTTCAAGACGTATTGAGATGTCAGTGACAGCAAACGTCCTTGATTAAAGATTATACAAAGTGCAAGGAAGATCAAAGGTGGTGGCAAACTGCCATTCTTTATAGAGATTTAAAGTAAGTCCAAACTTGTAAAAAGGTAAAGTATGGAAAGTAAAATATTATAAATACTAATGTTACAAAAAGAAATAGTAAAAAAAAAACTCTCCTGAAACTTTGTTGCACAAGATCTCAAAGAAAAGAATTTTAATGTGAGTTATTTAATTATAAAAAACTAGCCTATTCTCAGCCCGGGTTTGTGATGCCTGTAAATTTAATTTTACGCATAATTGGTTGCTACTTGATGGTTAGTTTTGGGAAAAGAAACTTTATTTAACCAACTGAGAAAAAATAAATAAAATTACACCAACAAAATAACTTCCACATCACCTAAATATAAGTTTTTCCTGTGCACAAAAGCATTTTTGGCCACCAATCACTGGTGTATTTAGCTCGAACTGCTCCACTGACTGTGAATAACGGAGAAGTAAACCCAGGGCCTTCTTACCATAGAGTTCTGTAGTTACTTTTGAATACCGAAACTTAAATAAACAACAGTCTTAAAAATCGTCTAAGAGAGGCGGATACTACCGACCAACAACTGTGTTTTAATGAATTTAAAAGAGTCTATAAATAAAGCCTTTACATATAAGCCCCCGTAAACCCCCCACTTTACAATTGTGTATCCAAACATGAAAATCACCATCAATAACCTCATAAAATTTGAATATTATTTAGAAAAATACTAAGATGCTTTTAACTTGGTTGGGTCAGAACACAGAGTTGATACAGCAGCCCTCGATCAAAAAATTTTCTCGCTTAAGGGCTCCTCTTAAGTAACTTAAGTACCCCATTGGTAACTTTAGTTGACCTGGGATTTGATCCCACAACCTTCAAATGGATGGCTCAACACCCTAAACATAGAGTTACCACACCCCTTAAATTCTGATTATTTGTACAAAACATACCCCATTTTTTTCTTAATAACAGTTTAATTACTTTTATTAAAAAGTCCCTTTCTTTTCCCATTAAAGCTAATGCTAAAAAAGTAGCATTTCTGTAAAAAGTTTTAATTGGCTGAAAATGTCTGCTTATCAAAAGTACTTTCCAATCGGAGGGCATGAATAAGCTGAAATACCGTAAGCCTTCTAGAAGGTGCTGATATAGAGAACTCAAAATGTGATTGGTTGAAGCAAGAGAGGTTGCTCTACACTCTTTTAATGCTACCAACGCCAGAAAAATGTATAGCAAAGGCCTTGGCAGAATAATTAAAAATCTGGTAACCGGTTATCCCAAAATGTGATTGACTAAATGCGGTAAAGGAAATACATGTCTGGAAGAGGCTCAACCAAGGGAAAGGTTATGAAAAGAAGCGAACAGACATTTGGAATTATTTAATAAGTATTCCCAGACAAAATATAATTAAGATCAGTCTGTTCTTCAGGTATTTTAGGCCTTCAGAGAAAGTCTTGAAGGCCTTGACAGCCCACCACCGTATTGAAGTGACATGAAAGTTTTGTTTGTTACCAATAAGTGACCAATTACGTGTAAATGGATGTTTACACCATTGGCTAGAAACATCACAAGCCCAGGCAAAAAAGAATAATAGTAATTCTTTAAAGCACTGTTACTAAAATATGTGATTTATCAACTTAAAGATTATCAACTAAACGTTTTTGAGAAACATTAGCAGCCCATATCAAAGTTTTATTAAGTAAACCTACAAAATCAGTCTTGTCTAAATAGCCATGAATACTCTGACATAAACCTCTGGCAGCCTGAGTCATGTAGAATTTAAAAAGAAAAACATCAAATTGGGAATATACCTAGAAATAAGCATTTCAAAGGCGCAGTGGTTCCTGTACATAAGTTTTTCATGTTCTCCAATTTTACTTTTAACAGCCATGCACACAACCATTTCTACACTAAAGCACACTGCCAATTCCAACATGAAGGCTGACAAGGAAGGATCTGCTTCTTAAGCACTGTGCACTCATAATCCAAAAGTTCTATTAGTAGATTAGAAGCGGTAAAACTGAAAGTAAGTTAGGAAAGCTGGATTGCATGTGCCAGATGGTATAATGCTGGCTTCAGTCAATGCTACGTCAGTACAAGGAGAAAAAAAAGCACATGAAAGTGCCATACTGCAGCTGCTGTGAGCTAAAACTGTCATTTTAACAATGTCTCTATGAATAGTTTCACACCAACACCCACGCACATTTGGGAGGACTTGCATTGGGAGGACTTTACATAGACTTTCATTTACTTCATAGAGATTTGTTTTTACCTTAACTATTACCTACGGAACACTATGCACACCTGTAAACATGTTTACACTTTTAAATGGGAAATAATTTGTAGGGACAGTGAGAGTTTCCTACTGTCTAATGTGATTTCTCATTTCACCTCATCATCTTCCGCTTAATCGTCTACTAGGGTCGTGGGGGGTTCCTCTTCCCCATCCAGGGGACAATGTCATAGGCACTGAGCAGATACACCCAATCTATTTCTGGACACACACTTACTCATGAAAACACCTTTCATAAATGAAAATCTTGGGCCCAACACCATGGGCCCAACACTGGGCGGGGCACCCGCAGCAGTGCAATAATTTATTTTGTGTGCCATAGTTAGTTAGTTAAGGGCTGATCAAGAATGCAATCATTCAAACTTAATGTTTAAAAAACTTATTAATGAATACATTTTTTCATGTGCAGTTAGTTGAACAGTATTTATTTAAAACTTTAAAGAAGTCAGATCCTCCTAACAGTTAAACCACAAAAAAATGTAATTTATGAAATGATTACTAAACACTGCATTCTTCTTGGGTGGCACAGTGGCTTAGTGGTTAGCACGTTCTCCTCTCAGCGCTGAGGATTCCCAGGTCAAATTCCGATCTGGTTTCCATGTTTTCCTTGTGTCCACGTGGGTTTCCTCCGGGTTCTCCGGTTTCCTCCCACAGTCCAAAAATGGATTCAAGGTAAATTGGTTGCCCTACATTTCCCGTATATTCTGTGTGTGTGTGTGTGTGTGTGTGTGTGTGTGTGTGTGTGTGTGTGTGTGTGTGTGTGTGTGTGTGTGTGTGTGTGTAAGTAAGTGTGTGCTCAGCGATGGATTGGTGCCCAGTCCTGGGTGTATCTGCCCAGCACCCGAGACGTTCTCCCCTGGATGGGCATGGGGAACACCCTCGTGACCCTCATAGAGGATTAAGCGGAAGATAATGGATGGATGGATGAATGAATGAATTAATGTATTCTTCATTCTGCCTTTTACCCTTTATTATTCAGGGGTCGTCACAGTGAGGAATTCGCATATTACATTTGGCCAAGTGTTTTACGCTGGATGCCCCTTCTGACACAACCCTCACTGTTGAGACACACAGATTATGGGGACAATTTATAGCAGCCAAATCATTTAAATTTCATTGTTGTGGTTTTTTTTTTGGTTTTTTTTTTTAATGTGGGAGGAAATCGGAGGGCCCAGAGAAATCTACACAGACACGTGTAGAAGATGGAAAGATAGGGATTTAAACTGGGAATCCTCAGTGCTGAGATGTAAATTGTAAACATTTTGACCCAATACAATTTTATAATCTACAAAATGTTTAAATACTAACCAATTAACAGTTTTCTGAAAAAATTGGATTTTCGGGTATAAATTGACAACAGGTCACAAAATCTGTTCACGGCTTGTGTGTCCATCGGTCCATCCTCGACATTTGTGTTTTGAGAAGCGGAGCCGGGACAGCTTCTAATCATTACTGTAAAGTAAAGTGGATAAAGGGATCTATTTTGCCTACTGTGCTTACACACAGAGGAATTTGTCCACCATATTTAACTCATCCGTGCAGTGAAACACACACAAATACACACACTGGTGATTTGAGCACGCGTGCCCGGAGCGGTGGGCAGCCTTTGATACGGAGCCCGGGGAACAATTGGGGGTTAGGTTCCTTGCTTAAGGGCACTTCAGCCATAGTACTTGGTGGGACTGGGAATCGATCCGGCGACCCTCAGGTTGCAAGGCTGGTTCCTTAGCCACAAGCCTAGAACTGCCCCTGTTAGACTTAGATTTAATGTTGCGCAACTGACATGTATATTGGACATTTATGGTAATACAGAACAAATTACATTACATGGTTCAACAAGGGATGAAACATTTATTTTCTAAATACAGGATGACTAGTACAATCCGTTGCTATGGTGGAGAACTTGATAAAAATGTAAAATTTGAAACGCAATTGGTGGCTTAGTGGTTAGCACATTCGCCTCTCAGCGCAGGGAATTCCCGGTTTGAATCCCTATCTGGGTGGAGTTTGCATGTTCTCCCCGTATCTGCGTGGGTTTCCTCCGGGTTCTCCGGTTTCCTCCCACATTCCAA
>JAOUQT010150004.1:0-18638 GCA_025769995.1 Xyliphius kryptos | reverse complement strand
CCCAGCGATGGATTGGCGCCCTGTCCTGGGTGTATCTGCCCAGCGCCCGAGACGTTCTCCCTGGAAGGGCATGGGGAACCCCCCCACGACCCTCATAAAGGAATAAGCGGAAGATAATGAATGAATGTTTACCAAGCTAAAACAGGCAGAATCCTTTGCACTTAAGCCCCGTTTAAATATGTACTGTACTTATTTACAAAGTCTGTTGACTGAGCCTCAGCTTAGTGGTCAACCTGAAAACAGTGCATTAAAATAACACGATATCCTGTTTATTTTATAGTCATCATGTCCTCTGGGCAAACATGAAATAAATTAGCCCAACATCTTTTTAGGAACAGGTCAAAAATCGGCAAAACTATAAAAAAAGCTATTTCCAAAAAAATTGGGACACTTTCTAAAAATGCAATAAGGCTTAAAATCAGGAATTTGAAAATTTATTTTAATCTTTGTTTGGCATGCAAGATGCCTGATGCATGCAACACAACAAAAAAAGTTAAAAAATGTGCATGTTTACCACCGTATCACCATATAAATGATTTTTTTTTGCAGTTTTGCTAGTGGTATTTTGCTGGGTTAAGGAATTAAGCTGCCCAACAATCTGTCATTGTTGTCTGATACTCCTCTTGTTAATACACACTATTTTTTTTTTACAAATGTATCAAAAATGACAGAGAAAACAGGGTTTCTGCTGCAAGGTCAGTAAAGCAAACACTCTGCACTGGTGGAATGTATTACATTCAGATTTTAGTTTTACATTTAGTTGTTTAGCAGATGATTTTATCCAAATCAACTCAAAAGTTTGAGGGCAACACCAATCATTAACCTTTCCCTAAATTTATGAATTTATTAAAAAATATATCTAGAAAATGCTGAATGTCTCAGCATTACAGAATTCGGATGATCACTATTTGGAGTGAAAATTGGCACCACGTTTGAGGTTGAAGGACCAGGTGACATTTGTCACTAAATCAGGGTGTGTCTGTGAAAATTACAGTGTGGATATTAAGGAGCAGATGCAGGGATTGTCCTGTAGGTCAGTTACAACTAGTACTCCTGAGCCCATGTGGTGATGTTCTTTAGAGTAGAAGAACAGTTTCTTATTCAATTGTCTTAAATGGCTCACTGGTAGAAGTCGTTTCTTCCTTTTGACCAGATTTTAAATGAGATCTTGAATCTTTTCATGATATTATGAACTGTAGATAGTAAATACCTAAATTCTTCGCAGTCTTGTGCTGGAGAAACATTTACTTTATTTCTTCATCTTACACCAGATATGCTAAATAATGTTCATGTCCGTTGACTGGGCAAGCCAATCCTGGAGTTAAAGTTACTATTTCCTTATACGTCAAGTTAGGGACTGTAGCATATATCCACTTTGCTGCTTCACAGCCCTTGTACTTCCCCAGGATCTTAAAGGCCATTGAAATTAGTGGCCAGAAATGTATTTATGTGCTGAGTAAAAGATTCTTGTGCTTGAGTTCTTGTACTTGCATTACAAAACAGTATTTTTTTTGTTGTAAATTTTGCTTAGTATTATGGCAAAGGTGTCATTTCAAGATGCTTTGCTTTTTAGTAATATCAATTAGTCCCTGCTGTATTATATTATGTTCAAATCTGACCAGTGAATGTGTGTAAAAGTTAATTTATTTGCTTAGCACATTATCAAATTTATTATGCATGTAGTAGTTATAGATCATTGTGGCACAGACATGCCAGAACAGGAACGTGCACTTCCCAAATGTTGCCAAATAATTGTCTAGACTGTCTGTGTATATTGTTAAATTAGGATTACACAACACTGAGGTTAATGTCATAATTATACAATTAAAAAATATATAATCTGCTTTTAAACCTCAACTTAACTAAGTTACTTTCAGGGATCTTTTATACAACAGAAATGTATAATTAAATCGGTTATAAATCTATTATAATAAGCTTGAATAAAAATCTCTGGTTTCTGCTTAAATGCTAAAGATACCACAAAGATGAATTTGGGATGGTACTTCAAATCAGCTCTTAACTCAACAGTTAAACCTCCAGATCCTTAATGGAAACATGTCCAGCCTCTAATGACTAAATCTGCTACACAGATTCTATTTCACAAACATAGATACACATGATACACATGAGCTACAGTCCCAAAATCTACACGTCTAATCCTTAAACGAACCTGACCAGCTCACAGCTGCCTGACAAGGGGAAAAAAACAGAGGAGAAAAAACAGAGAGACAGAAAGATGCCAGATAAATGAGTGACAATGTGCAGAAAAAATGAAATCAGGTCAGAGTTCACATAAGTAATGGAGCACACACAGGCAGGTGAGCGCTACCTGCGGGTGTGTGTTTGTAGCCGTGCTGCCAACCTATGACACTGCAGCCTAGGGCCTGTGGATCATCAGGTTGTGGTTAGACACACAACAAACACATACTGCCCACAAACACAAGACACAAAGATGGGTTTTTGCAATTACTTATAGTTCTTCTACTCTTATACCATGCATTCAAAATGCCATAATTTTCAAGCAAATGTAGTTATCCAAAATACCTTAAAACTAATAGTTTGCATTTATATAGTCATCCGTGAAACTTTGGTTGACTGATCTTAGCTACTAATTAAAAATGCATTTTATTAGCTGAATTAGTTTAATTCTTGGCATAAAATGTTGGCTCTTTTGGCATTATGCTTGGAGTATTTCTATAAGCTTTATAATACCAATCATAAGCCTTTGTCAATGCCCATAGATGTACATAACACTTAACATCAAATGTTACAAGAAAATGTCAAGGATTTATAACACAAAGTGACATAATGCATTATAATTTTTCTGTTCATCACCTTATTAGGAAGACCAGTGACATAAAGCCATAATGACTTTGTAAGCTCTCTTTACAGGCATAAAGTAAAGTGTGGTCATTAATTATGACAATATTATAATACTCATTAAAAGAGACTGCAGATAAAGTAGTACATAATGACATTTAATTATAATTGAATTAAAATAATTATAAAAGCTTATATATGCTCTTTGCAGACTTTATGTATAATACATAATTAATACCGGATTCATAGAAAGTGTTACCAATATTTTTGTAGATTCCTTCAATAAAACTATTGAGTGGATACTCAGTGGATTTTAGTTTTATTTCTTGTAAAAGTAACAATACAAGGCACCATTAATGCATACTCTTAATCCGCATCTTTATCAGTTCTCTTTTCCATACAGATGCAGTTTATTGTAGTTTTGTAGTTTATTGGTTTATCTACATATTTAATTAGTCCTTGTTTCTCTGTTCTCTAATGGTGGGGACTCATACATGACCACCACATAGCAAATATTTTTAAGGTGGTAGATAACTTGATTAATACTATAGTGACACTGACGTGGTGGTGGAGCATCCCTGTGTGTGTTGTTGTTGTGAAAATACAGTGGAACCCTTGTTTTTGTTGACTTTAGAGATCACCGGATTCGGTGTTTGTCGAATTTTCTCGGTGAAAATTACATCTGTTTTTGATGATTGCTTCTATTTTAATAAACGCACTTATGTAACATGCTCATATCTCACTGTCCTGGTAAGATTTGCTGATGAGGTCATGAAAACTGCCTGTTCCTGCAGATTCATTCTGTACGAAATCAGACCTTTCCTAACAGAAACGGCTACTCAGCTGCTGGTCCAAGCCCTCATCCTGTCCCGCCTCGACTATTGTAATGCTCTGCTTGCTGGTCTCCCAAATTTAACAATCAGTCATCTACAGTTGGTTCGAGCTCCACAGCCCCACTCGTGTTCAACCAGCCAAAGCAAACTTATGTCACTCCATGACTCATCTCTCTCTACTGGTATCCTGTAGTTGCTCGCATTCAGTGCAAGTTACTGACTCTGGCCTACAGCACAGTCTGTGGATCTGCCCCCTCTTACCTTTAATCCATCTCCAACTCATCCACTGCAATCTATTGATGAATGTCGCCTGGTGATTCAAACTCCCCGAGGTGCTAATTCTAACTCCGTTTCATTCACCAATGCTAAATAAATGGTGGAACGACTTTTTCAATCCATCCATCCATTTTAATAGAAATAGGTGCCTCCGTTTTCATCGATTTTCCATTTCACCAATTGTTTGCAGATGGATCAGCAACAAAAACAGAGATTCCACTGTATATGGTAAGTAGTAGTAGTTAAATTAACAATGAGTGTGGAAACAAAGAAGGGTACCTAATGGGTCCAATCAGTATTATCTACATACTTTTATAAAAAAAAAATTATTAAAAAGTTTTACTTTCACTAAGACGTTGGGAGTCAAATAAATCAAATCGGATATATGTTTATATACACATACACACACAAGACTGAATGGTAAGCTTAGTCTGGTTAATGGAAAATTGGCAAATAGCGAAAGACCCACCTGCGACCACTGGCATCTCTAAGGACAGCTGCGCCAGGATCAACAGCCCTTGCCTCCAACTCCTGCACCTCCTCAAGCAGAGTTTTCCTTACTGTGCGCCTTCCTCTGCATATACAGATAGAAAATGGGCACCACATCTGTTCAGTAGAATGGTCATCTTTATTTTTTATTTTTTCTAATCAACGGCTAATGTTACTCACGCATTCCATGCCACATCTTTCAACAGGCAAGCTGTCGGGACCAGTATCAGTCCAAGCCAGAAGCTCCAGCACTGCATGACACTGCCAGCCTGCAAGAACCCAACAACATCAGTAAAAACACAAACAACTCCCCACTTTACAAAGCACTCAGAACGTTAAATAGTGCTGGTTATAAAGTTTATTAGTTATTATTACTTCCGGTCCTCAAGTCTGATTGGCTGAACCGTTTGTCCATTACAGACATTCGCTTCAATTAACAGCAAGACATTTTCTAATGAGCACTTAAGATGGAATTCTTTTGCTAGATATTGCAATAAAACATGACAAAGCGTACATCATTGAGAATGAAAAAAAAGTGTAAAGGCATGACACACAATACCTAACAATACCCATTTCCTGTGATTTATTCACAATAATGCACACTCTCTCTCATGCCATAATGCTTTAGTAATCAATATCTAGTGTAATATCTCAGATTACCAAAGCCATGGAATCCACCTCTCTCACTAATTAGGATTTTAAATCTGACCGGTCTACAAAAGTGCTAGGCATTCTACCTCATATTTTGCTAACAAAAGAGTTAGGAGGTAATAACAGTATTTTAGATTTTGTTATTACTTACCTTCAGCTTCCCTTCTCAAAACAATTAACTAAAAATAATTAATGTTTGTTGATGGTTTAAGGAAAAAACAGGTGACTGATGTATCACTCTCACCTCCAATCTGTTCTACATTTTTAGTTTTCTTGAGCAATTCCCTATAAATTATTGCATTTTTTCATTCAATCATTAATTCATTAAAATGTTTGTAGAATTAATGTTACAATTTATGCTGAAACCCATCACTTAACTTACTGGCCAAAAGACAGGTAAAGCATGGAGTCACTATTTAAATATATGTAACATTCATTCTCTCTGACTACATGCTGTAAGTATAGAGATCTAACACACCTAACTAAAATATACATGTATGAAATGTATGATATTTTCAAAAATGATGTTATAAAATAAGAAAAATCCAAAATTTATTATTGTAACATTTATTCTATCTAAGATAAAATGACAATGGAGCTTATTTTTAAATATTTAAATCATTAAGTGTGCAAGTCTGAATGATAATAAATAGGGAGATATTGTTATAATCAAGTATCATTCTAACACGGACATCATGACACAGTAATATACATTTACATTTGGTTATTTAGCAGACGCTTTTATTCAAAGCGACTTACAAGTATCCCAACTTGGTTGGAGTCAGAACACAGGGTTGGTGCAGCACCCTGGAGCAATGAAGGTTAAGGGTCTTGCTCAAGGACCCACATTGGTAACGTCAGAGGAACTGGGATTTGAACCCCCAACCTTCTGATTGATAGTCCAACACCCTAACCACTGAGCTACCACCTCCCTATATACCAATTCCCTAATATAACAATTATATTAGGGATTTTATTATCTGTTTATTATCATTCAGACTTGCATTCTGTTACATGTATGGTCAGAAATACCACTTATGCACCTTTTTACTGCACAATAATGTCACATTTGCACTATAAATTGCACTTTGTTATATATGCAAATATATGTTATATATTTGTTATAACTAATTGCACTTGTCGTTGATGCCAAGGGCATTTATTTGACTCTTTGACTTGTACTTGTATAGAGCAATGGAAATAAATTTGACTCAAATTAATTAAGTCTGAGATAAATGATCTTAAAAGTATAAAATGTAGTTGATGATGCACATGTAGTTTAAAAAAACGTCCTGCTTTATATACAAGGTCACACACTTATAAGAGCAGAATAGAACACAGTGGGGAAGGTAATTGTTTCCGTAACACTAGTCCAGATTAATAAAAAGTAAAAATACACATATTTACATTAACATTTAAGTATTTTATTTAGTTTATTATTTTTTAGGCATCACAGTGGCTTAGTGGTCACGCTAGCCTCTCAGTGCTGGGGATTCTTGGTTAGAATCTTAATCTGGGTGGAGTTTACATGTTCTCCCCATATCTGCATGGGCTTCCTCCAGGTTCTCTGGTTTAACTCCCACAGTAGAGTTGAAAACATGGATTCAAGTCAAATTGAATACTCTAAATGGCCCCGTACAGTGTGTGCTTACGTGTGTGGCTGTGTGAGCGAGTGTGTGCCAAGCGATAGATTGGCGCCCTGTCTTGGGTGTATTTGCATGGCGCTTGAGACATTCTCCCCTGGATGTGCCTGGGGAAGCCTAGTAGAGGATTAAGCAAGAGAGAATCAATGAATGAATGAATATTATTTCTTAACATTACTCTTAAATTTGTGTTTCAAGTTGTGTGTCTTCTGTCCGAGCCGTGTTAAATGTCACCTTAATGAAATCAATAATATTACAAGAAGGTGATAATAAGCTTTAAAGCAGCCAATATATTTGAACAATTTTAAGATATGTTTATGATATGATACACATCTTTAGAGCAAAAACATGTTCCTGATAACTGTTCCCAACCACCCCCTACCACCCACAACAAAAGCCTGCAACAAAAGGAGCAGGGGGAATATCATTTAAAGGCAATGATGGGAAAAACAGTAACATACAAGGATACATATGAAGGATACAGCAATGAACAGAATATAAAATACCAGATTTCACCTACTGCTTCAAAAAGAGCAGCTGCAGGGTTACTTGAGCACATTCCTAATATCTGATATAAATTCAAGTAATAGCCTTTGGAGAACTCACTCACAGGCCATCCGAGGACAGCATTCCAATTTAACCTGATCTTAATACACATTATAAATATATATCACACCCACATGTGAAGGCACATTACTTATACACCGCAAAAAAGGGCGGACCGAATGCATGCAGCCATCGAAACCCCCCATATAATCTAAATAGCTAGCTGAAATGAGGTAGTCTAAGCTAAGGCAGTAAAGCCTAGGGTTCGGGTGACAGGATGGCAGGTGCGAGGTCTCTACACCTGGTCAGAGAGATATAAATCGTCCCTTAAACTCTAGTTTTGCTGATATAGAACACCCACAGAGCCCTGGCAGGTGGTGGTTGAATGTGTCAAACCAGTGTGGGAGAAGGAGCAACAAAAAATGCTTCACGAAACAGAATAATCTTCGGTAATGATGCCCTTTTGCATTATTAAGCCAAGCACATTGATTAGGAACAGCTTATTATAAAGATTATCTCAACCCTCAGCCTAATACTTCAAAAAAAGTTCAGAGTAAATGCTTTCAGTATGCCACATACCTAGAACATATACACACATTATCTATAATTTCTCAAACCACAAGACTGAAATTATGATTATGCCACCCGTTACTCTCTCAAAACACGATTTCTCACTAAAATTGTTTTTGTACTTTTCACTACATTTTGAAAAAGACTGCCACTTTTATTTATTTATTAATGAGGTCATGCTTTATGAGGTCAGTGTTTGTACAATTAAGGTAAACTTCGAAACTATTTATACTTGGGCCCCATTTTGTACATAGAGACTTTGCAATGGTCAGACTGCAATGCTCCTTTGGTTGCAGTTTAAATCACAATTTGTATGTAAATGTTGCATTATTTTTAACTAAAACCTAAATAACATCTCTATTTATTAAAGCTTTTTCAAACCATTTTCTCTCTGCATTTCTTGTGGAGATACAGTTACGATCCCACAATGCACTGTTTTCAGACCTGTCCAAACTGTGGTCTACACCGACTGAACACAGGTCTGTCCCAGTATGTTTGATTGCTAACCATTTAAGCATTATTACTCAACTTCAAAGGGTGGCTTAGTGGTTAGCAAATTCGCCTCTCAGGGCTGGGGATTCCCGGTTCGAATCCCAATCTGAGTGGAGTTTGCATGTTCTTCCCGTGTCTACGTGGATTTTCTCCGGGTTCTCCGGTTTCCTACCACATTCCAAAAACATGAAGGTAAATTATATGCTCTAAATTGCCCTGTATAGTGTGTGTGACCATGTGAGTGTGTACCCAGGATGGATTGGCACCCTGTCCTGGGTGTATCTGCCCAGCGCCTGAGACGTTCTCCCCTGGATGGACATGAGGAACCCCACTGCAGCCCTCATAAAGGAATAAGCGGAAGATAATGTGTGAATGAATGAATACTCAACTTCACTGAAAGCAAAAAAGCACATCTCTGTGTCTGTTGGCTACATTTAATTTCTGTAACAACAAAGTAAATCTGTTTGGGTTCATTACTACACTGGACCTTAACAAATGCAGAGGTCAGGCAACCAATACTGATTAGTGGTGTTTTTTTACTTGATCTCAGCTTGTCTGGATTAGCAACCAAGATGCTGCTGCTGCTGCTCCTTGGTGTTGTAATCTTACAACATTACCCTTTATTATGCTATTATACTTGTGTACAATGAAACGTACCACCCAAGAAATCACACCAATGAAACACACACACTGAGTGAAGTAAGCACACGTGCACGGAGCTTTGGGCAGCCCTGTATAGGATGCCGGGGAGGAATTGGGGTTGGGTGCCTACACCAAGGGCACTCCAACCATAATATTTGGTGGGACCGGGAATCAAATTGGACCTGCAGTTTGCAAGGTTGGTTTCTTAACTACAAGCCTACAACTAAATCCACTCAAATAAATCTAATTGCAAATATAAACACATTTTTGCTTTATACAGGAAGTAGCATTTTATCTATAACGATCAGTGATGTTTTTCATGAGAGTTTTACTGAGAATATGTGTCCATTCGGTGATTTGAGAGGGAGGACACTGGTGAACATTCCAATTCCGTTATGGCTCATGCAAGCCAAAACAGGATGGGCCTTCCCTCAAAAAAAAATCTTTTTTTTTTACTTAAACTTAGACAATGTTCCAAAGCATGAAGATAGAACTTGTAAATATATTCTTTTGTCTTCTAGTGTACATAAGGCATTGAAAATATATTAATAATGTGTTGCTATGCTTTCTTGCCAGAGTGTTGTGTATCTGAGTGGGTATATACTTGCCTGGCCCAGCATGTCTGGTGCTATGGGAATATGTGGCCAGATGAAAGAATACACAGCAAAGAAGAGCATCCAGAGAACCATGCTGCCCCATACGGCCAAATGTGAGAACTATGAAAAGACAGAATGTGGAATTAATATACTGTATGTGAGTAAAAAAAAAAAAATCAAGAAAGAGACACCAGGAGAGAAGGAGCAAAAAGAGTCATGGTCATTTTCAGGCATTCTGAATATAGACCCACTGCATACAAGGGACTCGCCGTCTCCCACTCTGTATGTAACAGGACCCTGTGTGAATTCTCCAAAGGGTCTGTGGCATTAGAGGTCTGAGTGTGAGGACAGCTGAATGGACATGTGGTGTCAAAGCTGTAGACCCCTGTGCGCTCAAGCTCACACCCACACCCCCTCACACACACACACACACACAGTCCTGACACGGCAGCAGCTCATGGGTGTTTGATATATGGATGCACTATCTATCTACAGAGCTGGCAGACCGCTGACACATCCTGGGTATGGTTCGTTGAGACTTTGACATCTAAATGAGTAGGAAAAATAATTCATGAGAACCTTTGATGTTCCAAGTCATTATGTCATGACATGATCTCATTGTACTTTTGAAATCTAAACAGATTACACATCATACAAACTATTTATTTGAAAAGCTATCATGGTGGCACCTCATGCTTTGAAGTGTTAATGCTAGCTGCTGGAATAAAATGTAATGTTTACAGTGTCTACATTTTAATGTGGAGATGAATAGACACTCTATAACATTACAAAAACTATACTAAAATGTTTAAACAGATTTAGTATCTGAATACAGCCAGAATCAACAGATAACCAGAATAGATCATATTGATAATTCAAAATGTTATCCATATTAAATAAATAAAACACATGTAGTATTTTTTAGGAGCATGTGCTGCTTTAAAACCGTAATAAATTGTATGTAAGCTGGTGTACAGCTTTGTAAGTCCCTAGGTTGGTAAACTGTTTTTTCTCATTATTCCAGAGCCCCTGTTACTATTGTGTTTAAATGTGTAGGTGGTTTAATAGTGTATAACAGGTTTCCTAAAACAGGTATTTCCTGTCCTAAAATCCTAAAGCATTAAGTTAATTCCAATGACCTTTTTAAAAGAGTGAGCTGAACCGTAATGTACGACTAATCAAAGGGAGTTGTTAAAAAAAACCTCTCATTTGCAAGTGTGAACAAATAGCTTGTACTGTGCACAGGATACATCTGAATGTCAAAATAAACGTGTGCAAAATCATACCCTCGTCCATGCAGTGGTCTCCATCCCAGCTTTTAGGCAAACAGTCACCACTACATACTGCACAAGAGAGACAGAGAGTGAGATGCAAAGCAGAAATTAAGAAAAGGGACTGTAAATAAGGATAAACAATACAAGCTATTCATCTCAAAATATTCAGTTAGTGCGCGCACACGTTGAGTCTTTACACGCACATACAAACAACAGTTAAACTTAAGTCTCATGGGAGCAGTTCATTATGGCTTTATGAGCGCCTGCATCTAGCATCCTACTAACATCCCCTATGCATTTCACACACACACACACACACACACACACACACACACACACACACACACACACACACACACACACACACACACACACACAAACACAGTAATAAAACATGGGTTTAAAAACACAGCTATGATGGCAGGAAGTCTGAAAATGTGCTGACTCTAATCCGAACCATGCTGGAGTAGCTCTGTATAGAGGGGAGGAAACAATTACAGCACTAATATCACATGACAGGCTGTTGTTAAACTGCAGATTACACACTTGAGGTATAGTCCATCTACACTGTTCCTGTGTATGATATACTTCCTACAGTTGCTATGCTTTTAAAGTGAGAATGCTGATAAGGTCATAAAATATCTTAAGAAAAATGTCATATTTCACCTTATACCATATCTTTTAAATTTGAATAGAAACAAAATATTAAATATGAGACCTCATTATAGAAATTATTCGATACAAATACGTTTACATTAGTCAGATCTTTTAATTATCACCATTATAGTCCATTATTTAAAATACATAAATTTTGTTATTTTTTTATGATTGGTTGATAATCTTATTTAATCTCATTATCTACTGTTTAATCCTACACTAGGGACTCGGGTCGCAGAAATGTTCCCCATGCTCATCTAAGGAAGAACATCTAAGATGCAGGGCAGATACATCAGATACACCCAGGACAGCGCACCAATCACACAACACTAGATTGTGACAGAATTAGTGCAGGTGCAGCCAATTCACCTTGACTCTATGTTTTTGGACTGTGGGAAGAAACTGGAGAACCATGAAGAAAACCACACAGACACGGAAAGTTCGCGGAAACTCCACCCAGAGAGCACCGCTCAACTGTGCTGCCCTTCAATTTATTATACTTAACTAAATAATTGTTTTGATTATCAAATTTCTGAATACTCTTGAGTAGTCAAATAAAATGTAAAATTAAACATTTATTTCTTAAAGTTTTCCAGCCATGTGGAAGTAATTATAGAAGAAACAAGGAGGTCACTGTAATACGCATTAAAAACACTGAATAATGTATCTCACAGGTGTTAAAATAAATGGAAATATACATGGATATAAATTGCCATTATTAAACAAAGAGATCTGTGTAGTTTTTGGCAAGCTGTCATGGTAAATGAAAAAGAAACACTAAGGTGTGTGGCAATAGAAAACAACAAAAGTCCAGGGCGTTAACACTTGGCAACTTCTGTAGCAGTAAGACATCTTAAACATATAAACATGCCTTTACGTATTCATACTCGAGAATTTTAACAGTCACTTTAACACCATCTTGTAAATAATCTATTACTGTACCTACATATTTTACAGTCAATGTTGAGTGGCAATATTGCACAGTAAAAAATGTTTGGAAACCACAGCAACTCGGAAGAGCATGAGCTGAGTCACTACAAGTGCGAAAGTATAGTATACGTTTTTCTGACTTAATAACCGCAGAGTTTTAAACTGCGCACCAGGGGCTTAATGGTGTGGATTTCCAAGGTCAAGCAAATGCATGCAAGCCTCACATCATCAAACATAATGCCAAGCGTGGGATGAAAAAGGAAATGCAAAGTTGTAAAGGTTGTTCGAAGAGGGATACATTTTTCAAAGGCTAAAAATGGTTTCCAATTCAAATATAAAGGACTAAGTTCCCGAACCATGGGATATACATGATGAAGCCCCACCCTCCTGTTCCGTGCTGAATCATGGGATATGCACGAGTGTGCCCACTCCCTTTTTCCCTGAGACCAACCCACCCTTTTGTTTCCTAACATGGCCACCGTTCACAAGAAACAACAATTCCTTTAGTGTTATACAAATTCCTTCATCTGTCAGTCGCATATTTCTGGAAAACTTAGCAACATGGCTGTATACTTTGTTTTCTAACATTGGGATACCTTAGGAAATGTGCTATCCATTGTACTTAGTTACGGCAGCAGAGTTATACAGTTTGCTTAACAATATGCTGATGACATAATCATGCGGCATATGCTACGCTGTGGGTCAGTTAGTAAAATGATATTAGGATACTGCTTCATCATACCAACACATTGTTGCCAGATTTGTGGGAATAGTTGGGCCACAGGGCCACATCAAACACATAATAATTTTAAGTTACATTTTGATCATTTTTATGTTATTTTGTTCTTAACGCATTCCACTATCTACTACATAAAGATTTTCAACTAGGATGTGTTATTTTAGTGGTCCCATATTTTTTGAGCAGTGTTTGTATTTGTACTGTAAGGACAGTGGGAAGCCAGCACAGGGATACTGAAAAGATAAACCCTACATTTAAAGAGACATTTAGGGGATTTACTTCCTAAAAAAAGTGCCGCTGTTACTTTATTTGCAGGCAACTTAGAATTAACCAGAGGCTTTTATCAACACTAACAACTTCTTGATTGTGGCTGTTGAAATTTTACATCAAACAAACCCACAAGCCCTGTCGGTTATTTGGTTTGCCCTCTAGTGGAATCCTCCAGTAAGATGTATAATATAAAGGCAAATGTGAATAATAACTTTCATGACACAGCTGGTTAAGTTAAGCAAGCGAGTGATTAAAAAGCAAGTGTATCCACAGTTTTAAACCAGTAATTCAGTGGTTTAAAATGGACTTAACTTACAAAGTGTTCGGATAGAGGTGTTAAAATGCCTTTACTATAAATTGAGACTACATTGCACTATTGTATTGTTCTAGTATAAACCCATTTTGCAGTTGGATTTTTCACACGGTCCCATTTTAATATCACATTTAAAAAATGACGTGTGACAGGACCAATGAGGGTGGAGGACCTGGAACTGGCAGAGTAAGAAAAAATGGGTTAAAAAAATTCATAGAGATTGGCTGGTTACTTACCGTGTACACGATGTTTCCCACAAACAAGTAATCAACACTGTTGCCATTGTTAAACGGAGCATCTGTGGAGACAAGCGGGTGCAGCAGAGCATAAGTGTAATGTGTAAAACATTTTCATATTCAGGGATCAATGTGGGAGGTTTGTGCATGCGTGTTTGTGTGTTCATGTGTGTGTAGGTATGATTTGAAATAGTTACCATGTTCCAGTACTTTTAGAGGGAACCAAAAGAGAATAATGGAATGGATAAGTGCATTAATACAGTGGCCCCAAAACACCTGAAAATAGATACAGAAAGTATGTGAGCAGGAACATGTGAGAGAGAGAGAGGAGAGAGAAAAAAGGGAGAAAACTAGTAAGAGTTTTGCGCCAACTTCGAAATGATACTGCCAAGAA
The DNA here is from genome assembly GCA_025769995.1 of Xyliphius kryptos. Classification (NCBI taxonomy): domain Eukaryota; kingdom Metazoa; phylum Chordata; class Actinopteri; order Siluriformes; family Aspredinidae; genus Xyliphius; species Xyliphius kryptos. Next base: position 4,267 of record JAOUQT010150004.1, on the reverse strand, counting down.
ATACAGAGCCCACACAAACAGCTTCTCAACAGATACACAACAACCTCAGTGTCCTCCTGATTACCCCTGACGTACACGCACACACACACAGAGCCCCCTCTGAAAATGAATAACTTCCTTATTTCATCTCCCAGTCCTATCATAATCCTTACAGTAACATCACCGCCTGCCTGTGTTGGTGTTTATGGAGATTAGCCATCGGTTGCTGAGTCAACATAAGACTGGGTTATTACAGCCATAAGATGTTTATAACCAGGATAAACCACTCATATTTACAGTGTTTAAAACATTTCACACACTCTTTGGACTTTCTTAAGTCACATGGATTTCAGCATAAGTAAAAAATGTAAAAATCTAAGGTCTGAATGGTTTTTGAAACTTATACTAAATGGCCTAAAATATGTTGCGAGCAGGTCGTCAAAAACATTTTGGATTCTTAGACAAAAAATTAAAAAATCTAAATGATATCCGCTGATCTCCGTTTGGTATGATGGATTGGATCAGTGGAGCAAGCAGAACTCATCAAACAAAATACATTGAACCTACAGTGGACTGTGGGGATTCGTTGGTTCAGTACAATAAAAGAATAAAAAGACACTCTTGAATATCCCTAAATTCCACTAGCACACTAGCAGGTTGTGCATTTAAATCATAAAAACAAAAAATACCAACAATAACCTCAAAGAATTGCAATATTATTTAGAAAAATAACACTCAAACACTAATTCTTATTAAATCCTGATTATTTGTGCACACTATCTATTCCCCTTTTTCCTTGAAAAAAGTTTAGTTTCATTAAGAAGTACTTTTCTATTTCACTCAAAGCTAATTCGAGTTGTATTTTTGTAGTAAGTAAATCCGCAGACATAGAGTAGGCCTTCTAGAAGGCTCTAGTATTGAAGATTCAAAATCTGATTAGTTGAAGCAACAGAGGTTGATCTACACTTATCTAATGCTACAGGGCCAGCAAAATTCATTCTGAAGGCCGAGGCAGATAGAAATTTAACCTGGCAACCGATGATGCTGAAATGTGATTGGCTAAATGCACTAATAATAAAATACATGTCTGGAAGCGGCGCAACCAAGGGAACTATTATGAAAGTAAGCAGACATTGGGAATTATTTAATACGTTTTCAGACAAAATATAATTAACATTAGTCCGTGATTCAGATATATCTTAAGGCTTTCAGAGAAGCGTTGATGACACATGAACCTAGGCAATAGGTTTACCTTCCAAAAAGATAACAGCCCAATGTTTCTCTTTTTATTGTTCGCATGTTATACAGTAAACAGTGTGAACAAACATGGAAACAAATTTTTCAAAATTTTTTGCAGTTTTAAAAAATGCATTTATTTGCTAAGCCATTTATACTGACAGGGTTCATGGCAAATGAAAGTGTTTTCCAGATTTCAGAAAAAGAAAGAAAAACAGGTCTCTAGTCTATAATTTACTTTATTTATACACACATACATTTATTGATTAACTTTAACACTAACCCTAATAATTAAATTATAAAAATGTATGATAAGCACACATATGCTACAGATTTGATAAACCAAAACTAAACCTGGAAAAACAATGTTGGTCTGCCGTAACAATAAAAACTTCTAGACTACAGCTCTTGTTTAAGTCTATTATTTGGAGTAAATGGTGTGTGTACCTTGGTGTTAAAACCTTCGGCGTTCTGTGTGATGCGGTACAGCTGTGGGAAGCGAAGCATGTTCTGCTGGCTGCAGGGCCGATCAAAAATCCCCAATGTGAAGGGAGGGAGGGCTGTGAAGATCTGGAATATACATACAGGCACATAAATCAACATGAACCGCATTACTGAATAACTCATTATATTTATTATATCTGCAAACGCTCTAAATGATTTGGCAGTTTGTGGTCTTGCATTCAAGCAGAACAGCGTGTAATCCAATGTGTTTAAAAAAACAGCACAACGGTCAAAGCAAATCACAAAGTAACAGCAGGCAAACATGGTCATGATAATGAGAATGCTTTACAATCCCTGCAAATTTGATCTGATAGCAAATGCTCTAATAAACACCACTGTTTTTTTATTTTTATTTTTTTTACAAAAATAAGTTTAAAAAAGAGTAAAAAAAAAAAAAAAATTTATTGAATATGTTAGTTGTTGATTTTTTGCCCTATCTTGCTTTTTACTAAACCTAAGTTGCTTTTAAATTATGAATACTTTGCATCTTACTGTACCTGTTTTTGCTCAGTAGAAATACCTTATGCTGGGTTTTTTTCTTAAAAACCAAAATTGCCTTTATAGAAGTGATCACACTTGCACATAAGCATGTGATGCACTGTTAAGTCATATTGTTGCAGAAAAAAGTGTACCCGGTTGTTCTTTTTTTTTTTTTTTTACACATTATATTTTCATTTTGACTCGATTTAAAAAAAAGAAGACATTTTTCTTATCAAAGCTCCTTATCCATAACACTGCCAGAGCACTACAGCAAAAGCGATAAAGGACTTAAACTTTGGATTGTTTAGGGATAATTTCTGCATTCAAATTATTATGTTTTGACCACACACTCAGTTTTAATGGACACAATTTGTATTGGACTAGTGGCTTTGTAGTCCTGCTAGGACTGCAGCAAAGAACATTCAGTCCATTCAGACATTTAAATGAACTAAAATTGTGTTCTTAAATTTTCTATTATGGTGTCAGTGATACCCGTCCACTCAAAGAGGATACGTACCCCACTGAGTGTTGGTTCTCACAAGATCTTTTCAATAACACCATTTTTCCCCCTTGCCACTGTTGCCTCGACTTGGTTTTTGGGAGTTTTAGAACACTGTAAAGCTGCTTGAGCTGGTACCTTAACCACTGGCCTACAACCACCCACATACAAAGATTGAGACTTTGATAGAGACATATTTAATTTTCAAAATACTGTTGAAAATTGTATTTTTAATTAAACATTTCAGTTTAATTTTGCTTTTGTATTTTCTCAGTGCACTGCAAAATTACAAATTTGTTTACAAAATTAAATTAGAACTCTGAACATATTGCCTTTTTACACATGTTAATCATGTAAATGTTTAGGAGAAAATAAAAATGACCGATTTAGCTTTTCTTAATTCTAAGAAATATAAATTAGATGGAAAATAGTGTTTCTCATTAATGGTCTGTCAGTTTAAAATGTTAAGGCGTTTACTTTAGGTAGTAGGGAGGGTCCATCCAAAAATGACACTGTATGGAAAGTACTGAGATATCAAACTTATTAAATCAAAGCTCTTAATAAATATATTTAGATGTTTCAGATGTTGAGACCTATTGTTACAATTATACAATTTTGGGATATTTTCTGTTTTAGCATGACCGTCCAAGCAAGGTCCAAATGCACATAATTGGGTGAGACTGGTATATAAGACTTCATCCTGTTGAATGACTTTGAATTAGGATGAATTAGAATGCAGATTGCATTTCAGGCTCATGTTATGTCATGCTGGTTCGTTCCCTCTCTATCTTATTTTCTAAATCTCAGAAACACACACACGCACACAACACATACACACACACTTATTTTATCACCTCATGTGACTGGATGAATATCCAAAAATTCCAAAATCTTTTAAAAAGACTTCCTAGAAGCATGAAAACTATAATAAAGACATACTTAGGATGGGATAGAATGGCATAAAAGCTACTCTAGATGCAATTTTACGATAGGGCACATCACTGTCAGTGAAAATGTCAGGCTGTATCCTAAAAACACATTACAGTACCAAATATTACAGAGAGATTGGGTTGAGTCACTTATTAGTGCTGTTAGTATCTATTAAATAGTTTTCTCCATTGCTCTGTAATTATCCTCAAAAGATGCTTCTCAGATTACCTTCAGGAACTTGGCTTCTCTACAGTTAGTCACGCCACTGAAAAGTTCAGATTACACTCTTGACTCAAAAGGATTTAGGATTTTTACATTTTCTGATAAGTGAATAAAATTTATTCTTTAGTTTTAATATTACAGATTCCTCGTCCTTGAGTCATTGCAATTATTGTCTTTCGAAATTGTTATGATAAATTATTTAAAGTGTATTTTACATTAGTAATATATTTAAGTTTGTTAAACAGTGCTTGGTGTAGATACATATGCAAGCCTCCACATACACTGAACCTGGAGCTGTATACATTTACATGTCCTTTAGTGTAGTGTACCTATAGACATTTTAACACTTAAACCAGGGAGAGGGAGATAGTGAGACTCACCACAGTGTAGAGGCCGATGCACCAGCGTTCAAACAGA